>ML805481.1:137747-149045 GCA_009831015.1 Picea engelmannii
TTGCATGGAAGAAGTCTAAACCCAACCATTTATAACCACCTTAAATCATGGTGCAAGAAAACATAACACTTAATCAATCGATTTAAACCAAGGCTGCATATCCAAGAGTCCAAATTATCCATTCAATATCCATTATTGTGCCAGTCTAATGTCTAACGTCTGCATTCATCACTAGTGCTATTAAGATGTCACCCATACTAGGGTAGTTATAATTATACATAGTCCTCATCATTTTTTTTTTAAGTAAGAAGTATATATTATATATAAGGTGCCTGCTAGAGCAGAAAATGTTTCCAAAAAACAAAATGAAACTGGCTGTAATTACTGGACTGCCCCAACAGAGGGGAAACCAGTCCAGCCAGCCCCCATTCAGATGTCTTAGACAGTTGCTGATGCAGCAAAACACAAAAAGTCCATCCTATGAGCCAACTAGTCTGAGAACCTATGAAATTGGAAGCATAACAAAAGAGAACTAAACACCTGGCGAAAATCCCAACCACGTGGCACGGAGTTCTTCTGCCCACGGTTCTGCATCGGTGTTGATCGGCTGCTCGTCCCCACATTTCTCCTTGCTCACCTCACACTCCTTGTTCTCCACTGGGTCGCTTTGTTCCGCTGTTCTCTTCCTTGTTGCTGCCTGTCGCATCACGCCATCCATTTCATCGTCAAGTGCCTCCCCCATAGGAGTGCCAGAGGGGTCCGAGGAGAGCTCCGAGTGCATGGCCGAGAGGATATGTAAAAAGGAGGCAACATTGTCTTCGGTGGCCTGCAAACGAAACTTGAGGTCCGCCACCTCCCTTCGGAGCTCGAAAACTAGATCATACAAGATGCCCAAGCGTTCTCTAAAGTGCTCGCCATCGGGTTGGGTCGTAGTGTGGAGACTCATTCGCTTGGAGTCTGCGAATGCCAGTGGTGCACTTCTCCAGGTGCTCGAGAATGCAGGGAAGGACATGGTTGTGACGAATTGCATTCGGGGGTCCTGAGGACAGTGCTGAGATGGAGGCGACACTCGCGGGAGGGTGGCCATGGAGTGTAGGAGCAAAGACGACTTTGGTGGCGGGGTGGATGCAGAGCGACGACAAACCGACTGCGCAGGTGGAGGGGAGGCAGTAGGGGACGAAGACTGGGGGTGTAAGGAGGATCCAGTCATCGGGGAGGCTGAAAGCGAGGCAGGAGGTCTGCGGGGCTTCCAAGGTGAGCCCAGCTTTGGCTTACCTCTAATTCGCTCTTTCATGGAAGCAGGTGAGCCAGTTTGGCTAGGGACAAACCAGAATTGCAGATAGACAATGGCGATTGTGCAAGGATGTGCCTGGTTGCTCTTGCTCTGTGAAGGGAGGAGCCCTTCAGTGCGCAAGCCTGGTGTAATGCCGAATATCACAAGCCAAGCCATAATACAAAGTGCAGAGGGACAAAGGGTGGCGTTAATGCCCCTTACGCAGACCATCACTTCCAATTTAAACGCCATTAATCCCCCCGGTTGGCACTGTACTGCAGCACGGGCCGATCACGTGGCTCCGTGCTGCCTTGCATCGTGTCCGGTCTCTCCCCTCGCCACGGGGACTCCACTAACACCCCATCCGGGGAGACATCCACAGAACCAGCTTTGCGAATACATTCCTGGAGGATAGGATGATCAGGGTTCTGGGATGAATAGCAGCGGAGATCTGGTCCTCTCCACTCAATGCCCACATTAGCCAATTCGTCCGCTATCTGATTCGCCTTCCTTCGGATATGGGTGGGAATAATCACCTGTTGTGAGTGCAACGGTCCTACAATGAGCTGCAGACCATAAGTGAGTCTCCAACTTGGAGAGATGTTGTCCGGATTGGCTCCATGGAGGATTCTTCTCAACAGGCCAATGATGACTTGAGAGTCCCCTTCGACGATGAGTTTAGTGTAGTTGTTCTGGGAGGCCATTTGCAAACCGTTGATGAGGGCCCAAAGTTCTGATGCATTATTCGTGGAATGATCAAGGGGGCCGACTCCTATGGCAATGATATGTGCAAGATGATTGCGAAAGACGACTCCATACCCTGCATCTCCTGGGTTGCCCTTAGAGGCGCCATCAAAGTTGAGTTTGAGGAAATTAGTGGGGGGGGGAGACCAGTGGGACGGGCTATTCAAGGGGGAAGGGGAATGGGAGGGTGAGGACAATTGAGAGGGGGGAGGAGGGGTCCAGTGCTGAAGGATGGGGAGCTCGGCGGGAGAGCAGGCTAAGTCAGCCTCTGACCAAGATTTAAGGCGAAGAGTTTCCAAAAGATTGCGTTGGACAAGATCCCAACAGAGACTCCATTGATTAGCCTTATTTCTGAAGATTCTTCTATTTATTTCTTTCCATACATGCCAAAGGACAAAGCCAGGTAAGAGTTTCCATACCTTGTTGAGAAAGGGAGAGCTATAAGGTTGATCCCTCCAGTTGATGAGAGTTTCAATGACGCTATCTCTGAGCCGGTCCGAAGTGCACATGACTATCGCTACCTGATAGCAAACTTGTGCTGTGTACTGGCAAGTATTGAGTAGGTGATTCATAGTTTCCTCTGCCTTTCCACAGAGGGTGCATATAGAAGGTCCAGTGAACCCCCGCTTTAGAAGATTATCCCAGGTGAGAATGCTTGCGTGCAAGACTAACCAGAGGAAAAGGGTGATTTTTGGCCAATGCTTCAGATTCCAAAATTTTCCCCAAATCTCCATGTCTGCGGTGCGGTTTGTCTTGGTCTTGAGTTGATAGGCTTCCTGAGTGGTGTAGGAGCCTTGTGGTCTGTACCCCCACCGTAGTATGTCTTCACCTACTCGTATGGGAATTTTACTCTTTGCCAATGCGTCTTGAAGGGGTGCCACATCTATATGCTGAGCCAAGTTGATTCGTTCATGATATAGATGCCAGCAGCGCCACGTGCCCTCATCGTGATTATTTTGCCAGTAATCTGCCACCTTTGTTAGGCCTGCACCTGTATCTTGGGAGAAAATGTCATTTGACCAATCCTCAGCATTCAAGGCGGGCCATTGTTGCCAGGAATCTTGCCAGAATAATGTTGTTTCCCCATTGCCTATCTCCCAAAATGCATGCTGCGTGACTAGCTTCCTGTTCTGCTTGGCCGCTGTCCATATCAGGGATCTCGTGTTATCTCCATTCCAGCGAATCAGATTGTTCTCTGCCGTGTTAGAGGCATATTTCTTCCTCCATAACTTAGCCCATAAGTCTGTGGGGTTTTTGAGCCAACGCCACCAAATTTTGGCACTGAGGACTCTATTCATTGAGGATGGATCTCTTATTCCTAGACCCCCCTGATCCTTAGGCTTGCAGATAGTTTCCCATCTGACTAATGCAAGCTTTTTTCCTTTGTTAGGGCCATGCCAAAGGAAATTTCTCTGCAGACTTCTGATGGTATTGAGAACCGGTCTGGGAGCTGCTAGCACAGAAAAAGCATAAATCGGGAGGGCTTGGAGGACAGCTTTGAGCAGGACGAGACGACTGGGAAAATTTAGGGTCCTAAAGGTCCAAGAAGAAAGCCTTTTAGAGAAGGAGGAGAGGAGGTGCTCCCAGGAGGAGTTTTTATGGGCATTGTCAATTAAGGGTATGCCTAAGTATTTGGATGAAAGGGAGCTTCTGTTGAACCCGAGGATCTCCGAGATGTGAAGCTGGATCGGGAGGGGGGTATTGAAAAAGAAGACTTGAGATTTATCCTTATTTCATTCCAGGCCTGAGGCATCAGAGAAAAGTTGGAGGATGTCAGTGAGGGAGTGGGCTTCTTTGGTAGTTGGGCTTCCCATCAGGAGGGTGTCATCCACAAACTGGCTGTGGGAAATGGGCGGGGATAAGCCATGCAGGGGTAAGACAGTTAAGAGGTTGTTTCTCAAAGCCGCATGAATGGATCTGCTGAGACCTTCCGCCATGATGATGAAAAGGAACGGGGAGAGGGGGTCTCCCTGTCGAATGCCTCTTGAGGGGGAGAAGGGCTTTGAGGGTATGCCATTGATGAGCAGGGAGAAGAAGGTCGAGGAGGTAAGTCTTAAGATCCAGGTAACCCAGTTTTGATCAAAGCCAAATTCTAGTAGCATTTCTTTCATATATTCCCAGCTGAGTTTATCAAAGGCTTTAGAAATGTCCAGCTTTAAAAGCATCCCTAGGGTTTTAGTTTTCTGCAAGGAGTGAATTACCTTGTGCCCCAAGATAATGCTGTCCAAGATTTGTCTGCCTTCAACATAACCGGATTGCTCTGGAGAAATGATTGTTGGTAGGATTGGCTTGAGTCTGCGGGTGATGAATTTTGTGAGGAGTTTGTAGATGACATTGCAGAGGGCTATAGGCCTATATTGTTTTGGTCTGTTCACTTGCCCTTCTTTGGGGATGAGGGCAAGGAAGGTTGCATTAAAAGCCCGCAGAACCTCTCATGTGATCCTCGAGTCTTCTAGGATCTCCCAGACCTCTGTTCTAACCATCTGCCAGCAATAGTGGAAGAAATCGCTAGTGAAACCATCTGGTCCCAGAGCCTTGCATTTGGGTGTGTCTAGAAGTGCTTGGTCTACTTCTTCTATGGTGAAGGGTCGGAGGAGAGATTCATTTTGTTCCTGAGTTACAAGGGCTGGCACGCACTTAGTGATTTGATTGATTGCTTCACTTCTGTCTAGAAGGGGTTCCGTGAGAAGATCCTGGAAGTAACCAACCAGATGAGTTTCCAGGTCAGCGTGGGAGTGGAGAGTCTCTCCCTCTTCTGTAATGAGGTGCGTGATCTTATTGGAATGTCTTCTCTGGATGGTAGCTCGGTGGAAGAATTTGGTGTTACGATCTCCTTCCTTGAGCCATTGTATGCACGATTTCTGTTTCCACAGTATCTCTTCCTACTTTTTCCGGTTTTCCATCTGTTGGTTCACTTTGAGTTCCTGATCCTTGAGCTCCTCTGTGAATCCCTGCTCTCTAATTTTACATTGTATCTCGTTCATTTGCTCCGTGAGCTGTTTTTGTGATTCAAAGATATTGCCGAAAGTGTGCCAGTTCCAGGACTTTAACTTTTGTTTGAGGTTCTTCAACTTCTGTTGGAACCTATACATCTTAGTTCCGTGGGAGATTTCCGCCTCCTTCCACTAGCCGTGAATGTTTGCTTGGAAGTCTGGATGATCTAACCAGAATTGTTCGAATCAGAAGGGTTTCTTCCCTGGAGTGGCTGGGACCTCCATCCATAGTTGGATGGGCCAATGGTCCGATCCAGTTCAATTCAAGATGGTAGTTTCCATTGCAGTTCCGTCCATTATGAGTGGCTCCGACACAAGTAAGTGATCTAATTTGCAGGCAATCTGGTGTGTCCCTGTTCTTCTGTTGGTCCAAGTATGCGTGCCATTGATGGCCTCTAAGTCAATTAACCTGAGGTCATCTATTAAATTGTTAAAGGCATCAGAATCACGGTCCAGTCTTCTTGAGCCTCCTTTTTTTTCCTCCAGGCTACAAATGATATTGAAGTCGCCCCCCACGATCCATTTGTGGTGTTGAGTGAGGCTGGACAGGTATCTTAGGCTTCCAAGAAAGGCCTGTTTATCTCTTGGAGTGGCTGGCCCATAGACGGTTGTTAGATGTCCGGGCTTGTCTGATCCTATAAGCCTATAATCAGCTGTGATGGGCCATCTGGTGGTGCAGAAGTTTTCCATCAGAACACTACTGGTATTCCAGAGGATAGCAAGTCCGCCTGCCGTTCCTGTAGCATCAGTTGAAACTGCTGCGCCCTGCTTCCAGTAATAGGGGAGTAGTCGATTGATGTCCTCCGTGGTACATTTTGTTTCCTGTAACATTACAACATCCGGTGCTTCCGCTATGATCAAATCTCGTAGCAGTTTCTGCTTGCTACGACCATTGAGGCCTCTTATATTCCATGAGATGATCTTCATGATGATTGAGGGGGGGGGAGAGGGGGGAAACTGTCCGAGATCAAGTGTATCTGCCCTGAGTTTACCATAAAACTTCCAATTTCCTGTATGAGCTTACTTGTTGATTTCCTTCCTCGTTTTTCTCATCTTTCTGTGCTTTACTTGAGTTTTTTGTCTGACTACCCTGGATGCCCAGTGATTTGCTGGCTCGGGCAGAGGAGCCCACCGAGGAGTTGAGGTACACTTTATGGATTTTCCTGAGTTGATCTCTTGGAATGGTGTACAGTTTTTGGTGTCGGTAGGCATGCTCAAGGTGCTCCAGATCCACTCCAACTAGATCCTGTTCTTCTACCTCCATTTCCTCATCCCCGTCTTCTACCTCCTTCTGCTCCGGCAGAGCATTCTTTGGGCTTGGTGGGGGAGGTTCCGTTTCCCGGTCTTCCCTGGTTGTTCAACTGCTACTCCCGTAGGTTGAGAAGCTGTGTTCTGGGAGGTTTGGTTGATATGTTCTGTGTTTGAGGCTTCCCCTGGGTTATCTTGTAAAATTGCATATTTATTGCTAGTGGAGGGATCTTTACTTACCTGTGCTGGTTGCTTCCTGCCTCCCTTTCGTCTTCGCCCTGCCTGATGCGTGAATCCTTCCTTGTCCTTGCCATTTTCTGGATTTCCTTCCTTGGGCGGATTGTTGAGTGGGCATTCCCTGAAGAGATGTCCATGCTCATGGAATTTTCTACAACGAAAGGGAATATGTTCGTAGTCAATGGTTTGGGTCCAGTCCTCATCTTGATATTCCAGCATAATAGATCCCAGAAGTGGCTTGGCTATGTTTAGGTAGACACAGATTCTTGCATAAGAGGTGTAGCATCTCTTCTTGTTGGCTTCAGAGGACTTAACATATATGCCGATGGTGTTGCCTATGCCAGCTAGAAATTCTTCCAACCAGAATTCCTGGGGGAGAGAGTACAGCCTGATCCAGACTGATGCATGGGTAAAATATTCCTTTTTGGGGCTGAATTTTTCCGTCCAGAATCTCAAGAAAAGTCCCGCCGAATTAAAAAAATAGGGCCCGCCATCAAAGATACGGTTCCTATCTTCCAGATTGTGGAGAATGATCGTGAAGAAACCCTTTGATCCTAGTTGGAGATCATAGTGCCCTTTTGGCCTCCACCAGTACTGTATCCATTTAATTAGTTCGCGTTCCGAGGGCCAGAGCCCCAGTAACTTTCCAATCAAGGCATGATCTTGCATGTATTGTTTCTGCACTTCAATACGGGGCGAGTTTATGACATATTTTGGGGCTATTGGGGCTTGCGGAATGCACTTACCGGGGATCCAAGGGGCCGAGGTTCTTGCGGGGTTGTCTTCCTTAGCTGGATCCATATCCGTGTCCCGATCTTTGAATGTCCCTTCGATTAGCAGCTGCGCGCGCATTTCTGGAGGCGTTTCAAAGGCTGGCCGCTTTCCTCTGTTTTCTGGATCTGCATTTGCAGTGACTTGGCTGTAGGAAATGCCAATCGGCACCTCCCCCTGGCTTTGCGGGAGCCCCTGCGGGGCCATTATCTTGTGGCCGCAGTCCTCTGCGGCTGTCAGAACTCGAACCCTAGTTTCAGAACCAGCTCCGTCCCGTGCTCGACATTCTCACATGAGATGTATGTTATATACATAGTCCTCATCATTGATATGAATGTTGAACAATAATTTCATTCAATAATTATCACATAACATCATTACTCAATAAAACAATCACAATTCGATAATACATATTTATAACATTATTGCGTCAACAATCATTATTAAACCGACCATCAATAAAATTTAAATAACATCATTAATCGATAAACAACAGATTCATTAATAGACCATCATAATAATATTAAATCAACACACATTAATGAAAACTTACCGTCCGTAAATAATTACAAAATATTATAAAGGTGAGGGCGAAGTCCTACTATACAAGGAATCAAACATTCATTAACCAAATCCTACGTTAAAAAAATAATATTAAACTAAAACAAAATCATTAAACTTAAGAGGGGAAAACAATGGGATTTATCTCCCCAAATTTGCTGAGGTACACACCTAAAAAAAGCAAGGATGTGGCTACGATTTCACTGAGGAGGGAGGTAATTTGACTGGGAGAAAAATTTTCAAATAGCAGAGGGGAAATATTTCTATTAGAAGAGGTAAAAGTCTATCTAAACGTTGAGGAAGGAGGTTTTTCGATACGATGGGGAAGAAGAGGTGCAAGCATCTAAGAAAAGAAATGGGAAAGGTCAAAATGCTTAAGTTTGGACAAATCATTCTGGACATCAAAGAAATAAAGTGGGAGAAATCACCATTTCTATTGTTAAACTGAATATTTGAGTGCATAATGAAACACACAGATTCCAAATATTTAGGGTACAGATTGAAAGATGAATAATTTTATTGATAAATAAAGACAACAATTAAAGGCATCACGCACCATTGAAAGTTTAAGGCAAGAGCGAAGGGAGCTAAACAAAATCTTCTATTTATTCTCCAAGCATCCCAAAGCTCGAGGGTAATCGAATCGTGACCAAAAATGATTGAAGACAAAAAATAAGGAATTAAGATTCCCATGAGAATCAATCCTACATGGAAGACAATCGAAAGCAACAAAGGAAAACATATAGGAAGACAACCGCAAAAGGGTTTTTGGAAGGACATCTTCTGAAAATTGCAATTTCAAACTATAAGGGAAAAAGATAATGAGAAAACGCTAAAGGAACTTACCAGCAATGAGCCCAGAACATGGATGGTAAGGGATTGCTGAGCCTAGAGTTTGAAAATCGCAGGGTTATACGCTAGATCGACACATATATACCTTTAGGGAGATTCGCTGCGTTTATAAAAAGAGACACAAGATAAAATGTTGTTCCTCTCCCAATCGCGCAAAGTAAACCCCACACATAGAAATTGGAAGCCCATGTTTGAGATTGGAAGGGAGAAAACACAAAGTGCAGGAGGTGAAGGAACTCACTGGAAAAGGGAGAGAAAATCATGGAAAAGGGGGTATAGGTCGCTGAGAGAAAACAATAGAACCACAAAACGAAATACACTCCATTGCTCATCAAGTTGGGAAAAAACCCGAAAATCTTGCTAAGTCAAGGACTATAAAATTAAAACACCAGGAATCTAAGCATATTTTAGTGGGAATAGGTCAGTGAGCGCAGAGAAGTGCTGGATCATCATGCGGGGAAATTTTTCCCCAAATGTTGGGTTAACTTCATCAAGAAAGCAGAGAAAAAATAAAATAAAATCGGAGAGGCAACAACTCCGTTGTTGGACGATTTTCCATAGGACACAAGGGTTTAATCACATCTAGAATGCGAGAAAACAAAGTGAGGTCGCAGAGGAAGAAAAATAAATGCAGTCACACCATTCAATAAATCAATGATTCTATGGATTGAAATGTCCTAGGAAGATGGGTTGCAGGGAGGATTAAGAATGTCAAGTGAGAAGCCACCCATGGAAACAAGTGTAATACAGGAAATCATGACCATAAATATTTCTTAAATAAACTGAATAAATTTTTATCTCATTGAACAGAACAATCTCAATTTAAATCACCAACTATTGTGCGAGAATCCATTACCATATTCATCAATATCAAAATCCAAATACAAATATTTTAACTAATCTACCAATGTGAAATTTTACACACGCGTATCATAACCAAAGGAGAATAATCCGAAGTGGCTGTCCCGTGCTTGTGCTCCATCTGACTCCTTCTTGCTAACCACTAAGACCTCACCGGTATCTCCCAACCAACGCTAGGGGTAATTTTCTTCCCTTGAGCCTCTCGAGCCTCAAAGGAGCCACACACACAAACAAGAGAAAGCTAGCTCCCAACTCACCTCACAAGATTGATATACTACTATCTATTTGAGCTGGGTATCACAACTCCCACAAGAAAAATCAGTGAAGATAAAAATCTGGCAGCATAAACTTACGCATAACAGTCTTGATCCATTCCCCTTCTCTTCCATTTCTTTTATAGAGTTATTCTTAGTGACACTTCCATTTTCACATTAAATTCATTTTATTAAAAATTAATTAGGAAAAAGTCTCCCCCATACACTTGTCACTCGATCCCTTAGTTGCATCAGAATTTCATTTAATTAATTAAATTAATTTGCCAATTTCTATCACCCACCTAAAAGAGTTCCTAAAAATGCTCCTTGATGTCCCTTTATTCCCTCACATTCCCTTAATGACTGACGCCTTTCTTAAATCTTAGTTGAGTTGTAACTTGGAAAGTTCTCTAGACTAGATTCCATTCTATGTTCCACATTCCTTTTGCATTTAATTTTTCCCTTTTGGTCTAAGTTCTAAATTAGCAAGTTTTGCACATAGCCAACAATTAAATTTTTGATAAATTCTTTCTCCTTTAGTTTTTAAATTTGTTTTTTCTTCATTCCCCCCTTTATTATTTGATTGATTACTTTTAATCCTTATACCCCAATTAGACCTATGTTCTAATTTTAACTAGGCTTAGCAAAATTGTTTTTAAGGGAAATTTTATAATTATTAAACTTTACTCTTGCAACATTTATTTTAAGGCTAACCAAGTGAAAATGAGATATTGTTTTCTAGGTACCTAGGTTCATTGAATCACCAATGTTAAAAACCATGACATTCCCTTAAAGATGCAGTACGTTCTCCAAGGGTGTCACTCAACTTCATTCATGTTTCATTTATTCAACATGCCCTTCAAGACGCACTACGTGCTCTAAGGGTGCCACACGCCTTTTGACTGATTTTGGTAGACGTCCAACCCTTGGAGTAAATACTCTGCCAGGAGACCTTGTGGGAGACTAAGGGACTCTAAGGAATAAGGACCCTACCTTATTGCATGCCCTTTAGAATATTCGTGAGCGACTCTCCCAGTCTTCCCTCATGAGATCATGGATGTATCAAACTAGGTAATCGTTAACCTACAGTTTGAGCCACGATGGGAGTGCTAGTAGGCTGTGGCAGGGCTGCTTTCACACCTCTCCCTCAATATCTCTGGTTGTTGTGCATGAACCCTCTACTCCAAATGTGAGTCTGATTAGCAAGCAATCGTCAGCCTGCAGCCATCAACGAAACATGTCAGCGATCCATAAACAACATCAAAATATACCAGTCATATGTCACATTTGCAATAATATAAATACTCAAACCATATAGAGTCCACTCCCTGACTCGATCTAGATTCCAAGGACATCCATCGATTCCATCACCATCCTCAATATGTCAAGAGTCCTACACACTCAGGAGAAACCAGTCAATAGCACCTGTCGATACATATATAATCAAATATTATATCATCATATCCACAACATCATCATAATCCATAAGCGAAACAAACAATCAGATTATGAACCGGATCACTTGCACACAAGTGTCCTCAAAGAATAAGTCACTTCAGGTGCA
>ML805481.1:150101-160927 GCA_009831015.1 Picea engelmannii
CCCATGAACCTAGGAAAGAGTTTATCTCCATTTCCAAACTTGATCGAACTCTTGTGCGGTTTTACCCGCAAGAAGACTCGATAACCAAATTCATAACTATAGTCAATGTGATGCACATCGACATAACTCTTCTACCGATTCTTTGTTTCCTTGATCCTTTGTCTTATCTTTTAAATTTTATATTCCATTTCTTGGATCGCTTTTGGTCCTACTAGGACCCTATCCTCAAGCTGATCCCAACTCAAAGACATATGACATGGTATCCCATAAATAAACTCAAATGGCACCATCTTAATGGTTCTTTGATAACTATTGTTGTAAGCAAACTCTACCAGTGGAAATAACTCTTCCCAAATCTTTTTTCGGTACATCACGTACCTATGCAACATGTCCTCCAAGATTTGGTGCGTTATTTTTGTCTTCCCATCTGTCTCCAGGTGATATGCGGTACTAAAGTTAAGTTGGGTTCCCAAGGCCTATTGGAAACTAGTCCAAAATTGTCCTGTAAACACTAATCCTTGATCAGATATGATCCTCTTAGGCATGCCATGGAATCTCACAATATCTTCAATGAAAACTATAGCTATGTCAGGTGTCTGATAAGTCGTATGCACAGGGATGAAATGCACACTCTTTTTTAGAGTGTCAACTAACACAAAAATTGATTCGTGCCTCCTTACCGTTAGCAGTATTCCAGCAATGAATTCCATCGAAATGATCTCCCATTTCGATTCTGGAATAGAGTGTGGCTATAGTAATCCTTCTGGATGTTTATGTTCAACCTTATTTATGAAATTATAGACATATTGCCACATAGTTGACTCTGTCCGCCTTCATTCATTTCCCGAAGAGTAAAGGTTTAAGGTCTACCCTCATCTTCATGACTCTTGGATGAGCCATGTACACTGCTATATGAGCTTCATTTAATATCAAACTTCTCAACTTGTCATTGGGAGTTACACAAATCCAATTATTATATCTCATTAATCCATCGTTTCCACAGTAAAACCCTCAAATTTTGGTACCAACATGGAGTTTTGTCTGATAAATTCTTTAACCTCTTGATACCAGTCATCGTCGCACTTTAAAGTTAGAATATTTTTACGTAGATTCGTCTAAAGAGGCATCACTGAAAATATGCATGGTCTCCAACTCAACGCATCAACCACTCTATTCACTATTCCTTTTATGTAGGTAATCTTGAAATCGTACTCGCTAAGAAGTTCAGACCAACACCTTTGCCGCACGTTCAAGTCACTTTGTGTAAAAATGTGCTGTAAACCACAGTGGTCCATTTTTAATTCGAATGTTTGTCCAATCAGGTAGTGTCTCCACACTCTCAGGGTATACACAATGGCTAATAAATCCAACTCATGCATTTCGTAGTTCTCCTCATTCCTTCTTAACTTTCTTGAGATGTAAATGATCACTCGACCATCTTGCATCAAGACTCCTCCTAAGCCTTCCTTGGATGCATCAAGGAATACCAAGAATTCCTTGTCTATGTTAGGGACATTTAGTATTGGTGCTATCGTCAACAACTCCTTGAGACTTCTAAATGATTCCACACATTTCTCGGTCCATACAAATTTCTTTTTCTTCCTCTGCAAGTCCATAATCAGATTTGCTATCTTTGAAAAACCCTCAATGAACCATCGATAATATCCCACTAAACCCATGAAGCTATGCACTTCTGGGACATTTGTTGGCACAGGACATTCCGTGATAGCCTCTACCTTCACTGGATATACAACGATACCTTCGTTGGAGATGAATTTCCCTAAATAATGAATCTTCGATTGATAAAACGAGCATTTTGATAGTTTCCCAAACAATTTGTTCTTTCGTAGACAATGTAGTACCAAGCCCAAATGTTCGTCATGTTTTTCCATCGTCCGATACTATATCAAAATATCGTCAATGAATACTTGAAGAAACTTATCCAAGTATTCACATAACACACCATTCATCAAGCTAATAAATATCCCTGGGGCATTTGTTAGTCCAAATGGTAAAATGGTAAATTCGTAATGTCCAAAACTCATCTTAAACATGGTATTAGGAATGTATTCCTTCTTGATCCATAACTGGTGATACCCTGATCTCAGGTCGATCTTTGAAAACACCATTGCGCCCTTCATCTGATCAACCATATCATCTATCCTTGGCAATAGATACTAGTTCTTGATCTTTCCCTTGTTCAATTGATGGTATTCAATGCATAGTATCCACGACCCATCCTTCTTCTTTATGAAAATAATAGACACACCCCACGGTGACACACTTGGACATATAATTTCTATGTCCAAAAACTCCTTCAGTTTCATTTCCAACTCCTATAACTCAGGGGTTGACATCCTATAGGGTGTTCTTGCTATCGTTTTAGTTACCATATTTAGGTCGATGGAAATTCCAATTCCCTCTCAGGCGACAACCCTGGTAACTCCTCTAAGAAGACATCTGCAAATTCTTGTACTACCAGAAGGTTTTCTAGTCCTTCTGCCATGCCATTTTCATTCAACGCAAGGATCACGTATAACTTAGATCCATTGTGCATGCTCTTTCGTATCTATAGGGAAGAGATGAACCTTAGGGAAACTACTTGGTTTCTTCCTACAATCACACGTCTCTATCCCTCATCATCGACCAAACTCAACCATTTCGTCTTACAGTTGAGTATCGCCTCATGTGACTCCAACTAGTCCATACCAATCACGACGTCATAAGATCCTATTATCATGATGTACAGGTTGGCCTTCGTGACTAAATCTCCTAGGTTAAGGCTACAACTCATAACCTTTCCTCCAACCTTCTACTTGGCTCCCAAAGCCATTTCCACGTAGCTAAATTCATCTTGTTTGATTTCCTTTACCTTAATTATTTTTAGCCCTACACCAGAAATAAAGTTCTCTATAGCACCAGGATCTATCAAAATACTAAGGGTATGGTTAGTGATGGTACTCAAAGTCTCGATCAAAGTACAATGGTGCTTGTTCTGATGGTTATTCACCGCTGCATGAATCCAATAGGCCTTGCCCAAATCTCCTACGGTAGTGTGTCTGGCTGATCTGGCTGCTCTGGCTCTCTCAACTAGGCAGTCACATTGGTAATGTAGCTCTCCACATGTCCAACACCTGGTCTTATATCCAATACTCATGGTCCCTGAAGTAGAAGCTGACGACCCACCAACCTGAAACCTTGGTCTATTCTATTGAACAAGGTTGAACTGTTGTTGCGGCAGTCGACGCTGGTGCTGGTGCTGGTTTCCCCTGTAGGGAGTCCATTGTTGAGGTGTCCATTTCCATGGTGTAGTTGAATGTGGATCCTCTTGGAGTGCCTCGATAACTTGGTGGATCTCTAGCTGGTGTCTGATGCTGCTGTGCACCAGATGTCGTCTTCTTTGTCGATCTCGTCGAATTCCTGCTCTGACCCCCGTTGATGAGCTCCTCCTCAGCTATGAGGGCCTTCTGGAAAACATTGTGCAACGTCTGAGGCATTAAAATCCATACTTTCTCTCGGATGCTGAAATTAAGGCCGAATACGAACTTGTTGGCCTTAAGCTTCTCAGTGTTCATATGCATAGCATACCAAAGAAGCTCCTTGAAATGTGCCTCATACTCGGGCACCGTACGACCACCCTGTCACAAGGCGTTGAACTCATTGAGATGACACTCAATAAATTCTTCATACAAATACCTCTCCCAGAACCACTCCTCGAAAAGTTCCCATGAAACGTCTTCAACGACCATGTTCAATTGTGGTAGGAGCATCTTCCACCATAGTAGAGCACTCCCCTTCAGTTGAAATACCGCCATGGAGACCTTCCTGTTGGAGGTATAGTTGCGAAGTGAAAAGCACATCGCCATATCCTCTAACCATGCCTCGTCTGCTGTGCCATCCGTGGCACCAAATAACTCATGAAAATTGACCTTCTTGAGTTCTTGGTGAATGCTACCAGTACCAGATGGGCCATGCAGTGGAACCTCAGGGGGTGAGGAATCCCTGGCCTCATCTCTATCCAAACAACTAATCATAGACTCTGATATTCTTTCAAAGGACCTCATAAACCCAACTACATATCCCACAACTATCTGTTCCTATCTGATGAATTTTTATTCTCCTTGGGGGTTAGACCCCTCTGGCATGGATGCTACTGAAGGTGTCGTGCCTCATCTCCTAGCACCACGTCGTCTGCCTCCATGAAGTCCTCTAGCCATGATTACCTGCACGAATACAAATCAATTTAATTAGCGACAATTTATAATGAAGTGTCTATTTAGTGGAAGACATAATGATCCCAAGTTGCGGGTCAAACCCGCTCTGATACCATATGTAATGACCCCGACCCTTACGACACAAAAACGATGTACAATAGGTAATTTTTTTTTTTAAAGCACTAGGAAAATAATTTCAATAGTAAAAATCATAGCAATACAACTCGATGACATCATAATGAAAAATGACACAAGGTAACAACATCACTTGCTACCCATCATTGAAATAAATAACAATGCAATCAAGCATCAAAGAAGGATAAGGACACATAAATGTAAAAGGCATACCATATAGCACATCAAACTTGGAGCAATTTAAAATAACACTCATCAGATAAATAATATAAAATGACTAACCCACCCATCCTACCCTGCAAGGTTAGGACCTCCAGGAAACATAAGAAATGCTCAAGCCCAGGTTCCCATCGATTTTGACCATTTGAGGTCTTAGGGATGACGACTATTCTGAGGAACAAGGAGGTGTCTACATCCCACCTGACACAATCAAGTCCAAGCCGACTAAGCTAAATAAGATCATCAATGATCATCCAGGCACAAAAGCATTCTAATAAACCAACACAGGTAACATAAAATTCCATGGCACAAGAGAACTTAACTACTAAATCCATCTAGGAACGACATAAGCCAAGGCACAATAATCTACTTATTTAAATTTTTAGGTGCAAACAAACATCTACTTAACTTCCAGGTGCACAATTAAATCATTCATCAAATTACAATAATCAACATCATTATCAAGGTAAGAAGATGACCCATTTCCAGGTCAAGATATTCACTAATCGATCATTGCACAAGAAGTCCAAATATTTAAATAACATAAATTATATGAATCTACAAACAAAATCACTCTAATGTCAATCAAGCTAATCATCGTCGCATGGTAAATACCTTCATTACTTTTATTTGCGCAAAGTCTAAGTTTTAACCATCATAGAAATCCATAAGCATAGGAATCCCTACTCTAAAATCATTATTTAACACATATAAATTGGTGCGCCAGTGATTGAAGTACTTAATTAATCACCTACCTTAAATTTACAACATCTTAAATTGATGCACAAGAGTACATTAATTTATTTATTGCGTAAATATATTTAGATCTAACAATCATTCACTATCATAAATTCCTTGCGCGCAATAAGTCTAAACCCAACTAGTAATAACTTCCTTAAATCATGGCACATGAAAAAATAACACTTAATCAATCGATTTAAACCAAGGCTACATATCCAAGAGTCCAAATTCTCCATTCAATATCCATTATTGTGCCAGTCTAATGTGTAACGCCTGCATT
This sequence comes from Picea engelmannii, assembly GCA_009831015.1. Classification (NCBI taxonomy): domain Eukaryota; kingdom Viridiplantae; phylum Streptophyta; class Pinopsida; order Pinales; family Pinaceae; genus Picea; species Picea engelmannii. The sequence continues at coordinate 155,691 of ML805481.1, forward strand.
CATCACTAGTGCTATTAAGATGTCACCCCTAATAGTGTAGTTATAATTATACATATTCCTCATCATTGATATGAATGTTGAACAATAATTTCATTCAATAATTATCACATAACATCATTACTCAATAAAACAATCACAATTCGATAATACATCTTTATAACATTATTGCATCAACAATCATGATTAAACTCATCGTCATTAAAATTTACATAGTATCATTACTCGATAAACAACAAATTCAATAATAGACCATCATAATAATATTAAATCAACACGCATTAATGAAAACTTACCGTCCGTAAATAATTACAAAAGATTATAAAGGTGAGGGTTAAGTCACGCTATACAAGGAATCAACCATTCATTAACCAAATCCCATGTTTAAAAAAAAATTAAACTGAAACAAAATCATTAAACTTAAGAGGGAAAAACAATGGGATTTAGCGCCCCAAAATTCACTGAGTTACATGCCTAAACAAAGCAGGGGTGCAACTACAATTTCACTTAGGAGGGAGGTAATTTCGTTCGGAGAAAAACTGTCAAATCGTAGAGGGGAAATCTGACTATTAGCAGAGGTAAAAGTCTGTCTAAACTCTGAGAAAGGAGGGTTGTCGATATGCTGGGGAAGAAGAGGCGCAAGCATCTACAAAAAACAAGGGGAAAGGTTGAAATGCTTAATTTTGGACAAATTATTCCAGACATCAATGAAGTAAAGTGGGAGAAATCACCATTTCTATTGTTAAACTGGAGATATGAGTGCACAATGAAACACACAGATTTCGAGGGTTTAGGGTACACATCGAAAGGCGAGTATTTGTATTGATAAATACAAACACCAATTAAACGCATCGCGCACCATTGACAGTTTAAGGAAAGAGTGAAGGGAGCTAAACATAAGTTTCTATTTATTCCCCAAGCATCCCAGCGCTCGAGGGTAATCGAATCATGACCATAGAAGCTTGAAGACAAAAAATAATGAAGTAAGATCCCCGTGAGAATCGATCCTGCATGGAAGAAAACTGAAAGGAACAAAAGAAAATAGAAAGGAATACAACTGCATAATGGTTTTGGGAAGGACATCCTCATAAACTTGAAATTTCAAACTAAAAGGGAAAAATATAAGGAGACAACGCTAAAGAAACTTACTAGCGATGAGCTCAAAACGCGGATGGTAAGAGATCGTTGAGCCTAGAGTTTGAAAATCATAGCGTTATATGCCATATCGATGCAGATATACCTTTAGGGAGATTCACTTCTCTTTATAAAAAGAGACGCAAGCTAAAACATTGTTCCTCAATGGGAAATAATAATATTCACATGAGTAATATTGCAATCTCTCATTTCTTTTTTTAAATTTTTTTCTAAAAGAGGTAAACTAGTATTTTGTTTATATCTAACTAAATTTCATGAGACATGCATTTAAATATATTAAAATTTTTTAGGTTGACACAACTAATTTTATAAAATATTTCCATGAGTTCAAATAAGAGTACAACTATGGGGAAATAATAACTTAAATAACTCTCCATGGATTCTATCAAGGTTTACATCAAAAGTCACTCTCCAAGATCTGAAATAAGGCAATATTACAGATCCAATCATTTTCCATTTTCCCATAACATTGTTTATGGAAATAGTATAAAGCACATCAAAATAAGAGGTTAATGAAGGTCCCATAACATCACATCGCCATTAATGTCAACTTCTTTTATCCCACAAGAAAAATCATTTAAGAGAAAAATCTGGCAACATAGCCTTACACATACCAGTCGTGATCCATTCCCTTCTCTGCCATTTATTTTATAGATTTCTTCTTAGTGACACTTCTATTTGCACATTAAATTCATTTTATTAAAAATTAATTAGGAAAAATTATCCCCCATACACTTGACACCCGATCCCTTAGTTGCACCAGAATTTCATTTAATTAATTAAATTAATTTACCAATTTCCCTCACCCACCTAAAATCGTTCCTAAAAATGCTTCTTGATATACCTTTATTCCCTCACATTACCTTAATGACTGATTCCTTTCTTAAAGCTTAGTTGAGTTCTAATCTGGAAAGTTCTCTAGACTAGATTCCCTTCTATGTTCCACATTCCTTTTGCATTTAATTTTTCCCTTTTGTTCTAAGTTCTAAATTAACAAGTTTTGCACATAACCAACAATTAAATTTTTGATAAATTCTTTCTCCTTTAATTTTTAAATTTGATTTTTCCTCATCTCCCCCTTTATTAATTGATTAATTAGTTTTAGTCCTTATACCCCAATTAGACCTATGCTCTAATTTCAAGTAGGCTTAGAAAAATTATTTTTAAGGGAAATTTTATAATTATTAAACTTTACTCATGCGACATTTATTTTAAGGTTGACCAAGTCAAAGTGAGATATTGTTTTCTAGGTACATATGTTCATTGAATCACTAGTGTTAAAAACTGCGACGTTCCCTTCAATACACACTACGTTCTCCAAGGTTGCTACTCGCATTCATTCATGTTTCATTTATGCGACATGCCCTTCAAGATGCACTACGTGCTCCAAGGGTTCCACTCACCTTTTGACTGATTTTGGTAGACGTCCAACCCTTGGAGTCAATACTCCATCAGGTGACCTTGTGGGAGATTAAGGGCCTCTAAGGAATAAGAACCCGACCTTATTGCACTCCCTTAGAATCTTCGTGAGCGACTGTCCTAGTCTTACCTCATGACACTGTGGATCTCACGAACTAGGTAATCATTAACCTATAGTTCGAGCCATGACGAGAGTGCTAGTAGGCTTTAGCAGAGATGCTGCCACACCTCTCCCTTAATATCTCTAGTTCTCATGCATGACCCCTCTACTCCAAATGTGAGTTTGATTAGAAACCAATCGTGAACTTGCATCCATCAACGAAACATGTCATCGATCCATAAACAACATCAAAATATACCAGTCATATGTCACATATGAAATAACATAAATACTCAAACCATATAGAGTTCACTCCCTGACTCGATCCAGAGTCCAAGGAGGTCCATCGATGCCATCAACATCCTCAATATGTCAAGAGTCCTGCACACTCACAAGAAACCATTCAATAACACTTGTCGATACATATATAATCAAATAACATATCATCATATCCACAACATCATCATAATCCATAAGTGAAACAATCAATCATATAATGAACCAGATCACTTGCACACAAGTGTCCTCAAAGAATAAGTCACGTGAGGTGTGCGCAAGAGCGAGATGTTACAAATCATTGGTCATTTGAGTTGCAAGGGAGACCCAGAGGCTAGGGACCAAAATTCTAATGGCATGACTGCTTCCTTTCCATAAACTAATTTGAATGATGTGCTCTTAGTCAACCTTTAACATGTGGTTCAGTAAGCCCATAGTACTGTAGGGATATGCTGATCCCAATTATCAAGATGCACATTACAAACTTTGGTTAAGGCATGTTATAAAATTTTATTGAAAACTTCAACCATACCATTAGCTTGAGGGTGAGATGGAGTTCTATTTTGATGATGGATCATGAACTCTTGAGTAAGTTTTTGTATGGTATCGTTCAGAAAATGCGATCCTTGTTCACTCATTAATACCCTTAGACATTCGAATTTGGTGATAATGTTGTCGAAAATGAAGCACATTGTAGTCTTTGTTGTATAATGCTTGACTAGTGTGGATTTATACCATCTTGTTAGGTATTCCAATGCATTAATAATGTATCTTTCTCCAGTGCGACGTGCAGGTATATTGATGGGCCAAAAAAAGTCTATTACCAATTTGTCGAAGGGCTCAAGTGCAGTTACTAGGAAGAGTGGGAGATCATCTGTGCGATAGGGATTTCCCATGTGTTGACATACGTCATAACATTTGTAATAGTCTTTAGAGTTTGCAAAGAGAGAGGGACACCAGAGCCATGTGCATAGAATCTTGTGCGATGTTGCTTTGCCGAAGTTATGGCCTCCAACAAGACCTTCATATGCCTCATATATGAGGGAGTTCCTTTCATGTTCCAAAGTGCAGTGATCTAGTATTTTATCCACACCTAACTTATACAATTTTCCGATAATCAACTGATAACCAACACTGCGGGTCACTAATTGACGATGTTGCGCATGATTATATTCTATGGGAGCATGTCTAGTGGTGAGAAAATTTTCTATTTCATCCAATTGATCTGGTATGGATTCAACTTGGAAGAGTTTCACATCCATGATTTCATCATAGAGGCTCTACGTAGCCTTCCGCGTCTCAATGGACCACACATGATCCGACCCCTCATTGTGTTTTCTTGGTTTAACCACAACTTCGAAGTCAAATGATTGAAATATTAGCAATCATCGACATATGTGACCACCCAATAGAGGTTTGTTAACTAAATACTTGAGGGCCAAATGATCAATGAAGAATTTTAAAGCGGACCCTAGAAAGTAGTGGCAAAATTTTTGTAGGGAATATACCATAGCGAGGCCCTCACACTCAGTTGTAGTGTAATTCATTTCAACATCATATAAATTTTGACCGAAAAAGTAGACTAGATGTGTGATATTTCCTTCCCCTGGTTTTGCAAGAACGACACCTAGCGCAAAGGATGAAGCATCGACATGGTAATGGAGGAGCTTGGACCAATCCGAAATAATGAAAATGGGTGCAATAACTAGTTTTTCTTTCAGGGCATCGAAGGATTACTAACATTATGGTGTCCATTGATATTTAATATCCTTATGCAACGATCTTTCCAATGGGGCCACAATCTGAGCATAGTTTTGGATGAACCACCTATAATATCTGGTATGACCCACAATTGTGCACATTCCATGAACTAAAGTGGGACCCCCATATCCAAGATGGTGACAATATTAACTGTGTCCATGAGGAAGCCATATTTATACACGACGTGGCCCATAAATATACCAAAGGGTGTACAAAAGATGCATTTATTCAAATTCAAAGAGATCTATAGCTGGCGACATCAATCTAGAATTAGCTGAAGGGATTGCATGTGCTCCTTTATTATAATAAACAAAGTCCATTTGTCCAAGTATAACTCAATGAATTTGTGGATAAATTCCTTGAAATATGCGACCAAGATCTGGGAAAACTGGTATCAGAGCGGGCCTTCACTACAAGCCTTAACAAGCTTGAAGGAGATCCATAGACACACAAATGGATGATGAAGTTCCAATCCTTGATGAGGAAAACTATTCTACTTGGAGAATAGAGATGAGAGTGTATTTGAAGA
>ML805481.1:179078-195708 GCA_009831015.1 Picea engelmannii
ATTATTGTAGTTACATCAATTCAAGTTTGTAATAAAGTTTGTACAATTTGATTTTCCTCACTGTTTGTGCATCTCATGTATTTAATCCATAACAATAATATATAAGGTATAACTCTAAACATTCACACTATTTTCCAGAGTTATCTTTACTCAATGAGTACAATGAAACTGTAAGTATTATGCTAGATATTAATTCATTTCAATAGTATATAAACCAATAGAACAAATTGCCCAGAATTAAAGGGGATGGCCTACAAATATATGTCTGTTCATATATATATATATATATATATATATATATATATATAATTCCTAGGTTTACTTTCCAATTCCTTTATCATTTTCATAGTCTATAGTTCACTGCAATATCTAGTTGTATAAGAATCACATATCTGATAGGGAATTATAACATAGTAAATGATTGATATTATATTTAATCACAGAGGTATCTTCTAACAATTCCCATGTTTAAATTCATTCCTAGCCAAGATGCACAAAAAGTTTTACTCAATGTCTACAATTAAACTGTAAGGGTTTATCCTACATTTCATCCCATTCCAACATGATTTAAGAAACAGAGAAATTCATCCAGATTTAAATAGATGCATACTACCAACCAATAATTTAAATAACAATTAACCAGAGAAGGAGAAGATAGACATATGTGAACAATTTCCAAACAACAAATGGAACAACCAAGTTCCTCCCAACCTTAGAAGAAAACAACCAATTTACTTGTCCTGTTCACCCCCTATCCTGACCATGAATCCATGAGTGCGAACTCAGAACTCCTCCTCAACAAAAGTCTTTCAATTTCAGTAACTTCTCCTTGCCTCACACTCAGAAAGAAGTGTTCATAACAACAAGAGATAACTATTTTCCCTAGCATACTGGGTGGCGTCTTGCCTCCTCCCATATGCTATATATCCAAAAGAAATTGTGCCTAGGTCTTTTTCCCCTTGGGAATTTTTGCAATTTTCCAAATCCATAATTTTCAGGGGCTGCCAAAAGCCAAATTCTTGATATTCCACTTGTCACATTCATCCCTGAGGTAGTTCCAACATGTTCCCCTCTCATGGAGTCATGGTTAGCTGATTTTAACCTACCTGTTCCATTTGTCCATCAACAATAAATATAAAAAAATTTGTTTCATACAAGTGTCATAGTCAAATAGTTAGTTGGGTCAAATCAGATCTTTCCCAACATTCATGATCATCAATTACAATTAACTAAATTCAAAATTTGGAATTTCCATAAATGGAAATAATTTTCCAATTTGAATTTACCAAAAACGGAAATAATTTCTTAAGCAATTCAGACTTAAAAATAATTTATTTTTGGGATGTTACATCCTTTCCCCCTTCAATAAAACACTGTCCTCAGTGTTCGTCCCTTTCTTGGAACATGATTGGATGATATTTTTGCAAATCTCCCTCCAACTCCCAAGTGGCCTCCTCAAGACTAATGTTATTCCATTGCACTTTTACCTAGGCGATGACTTTGTTCTGTAGTGCTATTTCTCTCCTGTCTAGAATGTGTAGGGGTTTCACTTGGAGCTTGCCTTCTCAATCCACATGCACCAAGTTCCAATCGATCATATGAGTAAGGTCATGAACATAATTCTTTAACAAAGAAACATGAAACACATTGTGAATTTTTAGATTGGCAGGAAGTGCAAGTTGGTATGCTACGGGTCCAATTCGAGCTAGGATCTTGAAAGGGCCACAAAACTTGGGTGCCAACTTGGCATAGTTCCCTAGCTTTAGTGAAATTTTTTTGTCTTTGACTTTTAAATAGACGTGATCTCCCACTTGAAATTCTAGGTGTCTTCTTTTCAAGTCCGCGTAACTCTTCTATCTGTCCTAAGCCTCTTTTAAATTCTGCTAAACTTTTCTTATCATATTCTCCATTTCATGGAGCATTTTTGGTCCTGCCATGATTTTGTCAACTGGGTTATCCCAACTGATCGGATTCGTACACTTTCTGCTGTACAATACCTCAAAGGGGCTCATCTTAGCCGATGTTTGGTAATCATTGTTGTATGCAAATTCCACCAAGTGTAGATAGTCTTCCCACTTGCTTGGTTTTTTCCTTATGTACATGCGTAGCATATCTTCCACAATTTGGTTTGTCCGTTCGGTCTGCCCATCAGTTTGTGGATGGTAACTTGTGATGAAATTCAATTTAGTATTTAACCCTACAAACAATTCTTTCCAAAAAGAAGATGTAAATTTTATGTCTCTATCCGAAATCACCATTTTAGGAATACCATGCAGTTTACAAATTTCTTTCATGAATATTTGAGCGATGTTAATAGATTTAAAAGTAGAATTTACAGGAATAAAGTGTGCAGACTTACTAATCTTATTGATTACCACCATAATTGAATCATTATGTTTTTGAGTTCTAGGCAAACCTATAATAAAGTCCAGTGATATAGTCTCCCATTTCCATTCTGACACAAGTAAGGGCTGCAATAGGCCGACTGGATGCTGGTGTTTGAATTTTACCTGCTGACAATCTTGACACTTAGCTAAGTATTCTGCTATTTCTCCCTTCATATTAGGTCAATAAAATAACTTCGTTAGTGCTGTTATCATTTTCTGGTATCCCGGATGACCAGAATATGGTTTCTTGTGTACTTTGTCTAGAACTGTTAACTTTAATTCCACCGAATCTGGTATGTATATTCTTTTTTAAAATCGCAGTAGATTGTTTTTTTCCAAACTCAGATCTGTTTTGTCTAAATTTTCTGTATTATTTTGTAATTATGCCACTGTTTTAGTGTAATTTTTTTCGTTATTACTTGCATCCTTTATTCTTTGTTCAAGATCACTTTTTGCCCTACTAATGTTTATTTGAAACAACCCATGAAATCTTCTACTTAAGGCATCAACCACCTTGTTTTCCTTACCCTTGATATGTCTTACTTCAAAGTCAAATTCGCTCAAGAAGATCAACCATCTTGCTTACCTTGCATTAAGGTCTGGTTGACTAAGCAAAAATTTCACATCGCTGTTTCCGTCAATAACATAAATTTTCTACCCATTATGTAGTGCCGCCACATATTTAGGGCATGTATTACAACTTCCAACTCTATGTTGTGAGTGTCGTAGTTTTGTTCGTGCTCCTTTAGTTTTTGTGACTCATAACAAATAATGTGCGCTTTTTGAGTTAGGACATCACCTAGTCCTTCTTTAATTGCATCTACACAGATTGTGAAGTCTTTTTCTGTATCCACTACCTTTAAAATGGGTGTGATCATTAACAATTCCTTTAACTTATTAAGAATGTCCTGACATTTTTGTGACCAGTTAAACTTAGTTCCCTTTTTTTGTAATGATGTGATAGGGTATGCAATCTTGGAAAACCCCTCCATAAATATGTGGTAATATTCAGTGATTCCCATGAATGACTAGATGTCCGCTACATCCTTCGGAATCGACCATTCCATGATGGCTCTTATTTTCTCAAGATAGACTACAATACCTTCCTCAGATATTATATGTCCTAGGTACTGTATTTTTTTCTGATAAAAGTAACATTTATCGAATTTGGCATATAGTTTGTGTTTTCTCAAAGTTTACAAAACTATCCTTAGGTGCTCTTTGTGTTCTTCTTCTATTTTAGAATACACTAGGATATCATCAATAAATACCAAAACAAACTTGTCCAAGTACTGACTGAAAATACGGTTCGTTAAACACATAAATGTGGCTGGTGCGTTAGTGTGTCCAAACGATATAACAACAATTTCGTAATGTCCATATCTCATTTTGAAGGATGTTTTACTTATGTCCTCATCTTTTATTCTAACCCGGTGATAACTAGATCTTAAATCCAATTTAGAAAAAAAAAATTCCCCACCCACTTGATCGAACAGATCATTGATCCTAGGTAAGGTGTACTTGTTCTTAATAGTCATTTTGTTTAATTTTCTGTAATCCATGCATAATCTTAGAGTTCCATATTTCTTTTTAACAAAAAGGACTGGTGCTCCCCATGGTGAAACACTTGGTTTGATATATTCTTTGTCCAATAATTCTTGCAGTTGAATTTTTAATTATGTTAATTCTGGTAAACTCATTCGGTAGGGTGCTTTAGATATAGGGGCTGAACCAGGTAGTAGGTCGATAGAAAAGTCTATCTCTCTCCTTGGGGGTAATTCAGGTATTTCATCGACAAATACATATCTGAAATCATGCAAGACGACAAAGTCCTCCAAGCTAGGTTTATTTTATTTTTCCAACAAATTTGTTACTTGGATGGCATAAATATGACAACCCTTTCTCATGCATTTCTCAAATTGCATTGTTGAAATCTGTCTAACTAAGATTGGTTTTTGTATACCTTGAACTGTCCTAATAGTGTCATTTTCGTCTTTATACTTGAGTGATTTTTCATAACAATCTAACACTGCTTTATTCCTTTCTAACCAATCCATTCCGATAATGATGTTATAAGACCCTAACAATAGAATGTTTAGATTTGTCTTTGTGTCTTGACCACCTAAACTGAACTCATAATCAGAAATAAAATCGACTACTTTTCTTTTTGTTCCTGTTGCTAGTTGTACTAGCCAAAATTCTGCATGTCTTGTTTTCTTAAGTTTATTTGAATCCACTATACCAGGAGTGATGTAACTCAACATAGCTCCTGGATCAATTAAAACAGAAATATGAGTATTGTTAATTTTACCTTCAATTTCCACTACAATGGATTGGTGGTTAGCTTGTTAGCCATCCATGACTGCATTGATCCGATGTAAGCTTCTGCCCACATCTCCCACTGTAGAGGCTTCCTGTAGGTTGTGAACCATAGTCCTAGCTATTGAAGTCAAACATGGACAGTTCCTCCTTAGGTGAGGTTCTACACATTCCCAACATTTTAACGATTCGCAAGGGTTGTCCCCAAACTTCTTTGTTCCCAGATTAACTAGTTTACCACCTCCTTGGGTGTTCTTGTTGTTGGAGCAAAAATATTTCCTTGGAAATATCTTTGTTGCATTTCGAAAAGGGGATGGTCAATATCCCTTCTTCTGCTGATTCATTCGATCTTATTTCTTATCTTTCCAAGCCTTGGGAAATTCTGACCACTGTTTGTATTGGTCATAACACATGCGGTCCTTCCTGGAAACTTCACTCAAGGACTTGGGATTATTGAATTCTGTTTTGTCCTTATAGGACTATGGTAAACAACTTAGGAACCACTGGATTTTTACCTTGTTCTCCCGGATATAATGCACGAATCTCAGTAATTCCAGGAATTTTTTTATAAGGTCATCCATAGCCGTTTGACCGAGTCATATCCCATAAAACTCTTTAGTTTTTCTTTCATAGGAAATTTTAGATAAATACTATTTCTTAAAGTACTTCTTCAAATACGACCATTACATCTGTTTTTCTTTTAGGCCCTTGGTGAACTTCAGGTCCTACCACCACATGCTAGCTTTTCCTTTCAGATTATAGATGACCATTCTGACCTTCATATTGCTGGAATATTTGTATATCTATAAATACTTCTTTATGTCTAATAACCATGCTTCAACTTCCTCCCCTGTTATGGATTCCCTGTCAAAGGTAGATGTCTTGATTTTCTTAAATTCTCCCTCAAGGTGGTCTACCTGTTTCCTTTTTCTTCCTATTTTTGTTTTATCTTCAACTGAAGGTGTAACTTCAGACGAGATGTCCACTTTTTCTACTTCAGGGCCAGAATTATTGGAGTCCCTTTTACTGACCTCTTCCTCCTGGTTATTGTCCTTTGGGATCTTCTTTGTCACTATACTTCATAGAAGAACTTCATTTATTTCCTCCTATTCTTGTTGTGCTTTTTTCAGTTTTTCATTGTTTGCTTTGAAAACCTGCATCTCCACAATGAGATTTCTCATAGTTTCCAGAACTTCAGTAGGTGAGATTCTGTCAGTGTTCTTCCTCTGATCTTCAAGAGGCATTTTCTCAGTATTGTCCTTGAGTCTAATCTCTGCTTCATCCCGTGCTGCCATTATCAGAACATAATTTTTTTTTGTTTTTGTTTGTAACAGTAATGGTTTTGTTAGTTTTACTTGAACATAAAAATATGTGGTAAGCAAATGGTTTGGTCCTATTTTAAGGTCCAAGTGCTGTAACCTTTTCTCTGATACCATATGTAATCAACCCCATATTTACCCATAAAAAATTAATTTGTACTAGGGTCATTATTCAATATTTTCATTTTCTCTCTAATCTTTTCTTAATGATACTATGTTGTGATTTAACACTACTTTTCTTTGTACCCTTTACATTTAACATATCCTTGACAATTTAAACGAATGAATCTAACTCCTTCCTATTCTCAAGGAAAGTAGCTTGATTACCTAAGTGAATATAACTATACACATGTACATATATTCACCATAGAGTGGACATTTAAATTGCATAAGATATATTAATACTATGGAAATACTAACTGTATACATATATATCCATTCACTATGCATTTAAAATGTGTGAGGGCTGTAAAATATACCATGGAAGATAATAAGCATAAATGATACTGACTTCGAATTAATGAATTACTCCTTTCGATTTGTATGCAAGATATTTTACAGAACGAGTCCTATCCATAAGACATTCCACACATGATAGCATTAAGGCCTAAGACAATTAAACTAAATGGTTGGGTGCTTACTTCTTGTCATTGGTTGTTACCCAGTCATCATAACTAAACCTTGAATTAACATGGCATGAGGGCTAACGGACTTGAGGTTCCATATAGGAATCTGATTAAACTATAACTGATCAGATGTTACAATGTTCCTAGTCAGATAGTATGCGACTCTCATGGAGTAAATGAATCCTGCCAACAACATTTATGTTGATCTATTACTCACCCCCTTGGAATTGTTTCTTGTTTACGGTGTACACTGAAAAATTACCATGGTGCCCTAATCACATGGTTTGGGTACAAATCTGCATTAATGCCATCAAGATTTACTTACAGGAACTTTCCAAGTCTATCATTTGCTCGTCCTGTTGGCTCTGTGTAGTTTTTTCCCTCTATTCATTGTGACAACCTTGCTTCAGTATTTCGTGGTTATATAACTAGTGCTATGGCAGAGTCAGGCTCGCTTAGTTAGAGGAGAGCATGGAGGTCTTCATCCTTTCGATGATATCATGAGGTAAAGCTTCTCTAAATATTTTAAATCCGGGCTTTCGATTTCAAGAAAGATTCAATGTGTGAAATAGTTTTCCCGGAAACAAATGTGTTAGAGTGATTGGCCTGTTTCCCATGTATGGAAAGAGTTATTTCTTCTTGGTCAAACACATTCATCCGATAGAATTTGGTGTTTTCTTTGGTTTAAAATTATCCTTCAAACTATTGTTAGGGCTCTGTGTGATTACAATTTGCTGTCTGAAATTTGTTGTTGACTCCTGGTTCTTCAAACCTTACAACCTCGAGGTAGAACAAAGCCCGTTCTTGAGCCCATTAGGAATTCTATTATTCCGGTAAAGCTCCATAACGATTCCGGGTTTTTGACTGTAAGTGCTGTGGCTTTCTTGGGTTTTTTTTCTTAGTTGGGAATTGGGTTTTTCCACTGTGGGGAGGAATATTTCCATTATGAATTTCATGTCAGTGAATCTTTCCCTTTCATGGTAGATATGCCAGCATAGGGTAACTATGTAGTTTTTTAGTTATACCCTCAGTCTGTTACTTTTGTGTACATTTATTTTTTGGCATGTCCAATTGAATTCGTCCCCTTTAGGTCGTAAACAAGTTCCTCCATCTACAATTTTTCCTTACTCTATGATTCCTTTGTACCGGTATGAATACAGTTTTAAGTTCTCATCGTTTAAATTTTTTTTGGGCCTTTGTGATCTGGCCGAAGAATTTCCTTGTCTATTACTCTTAAAGATTGGAATGTCTTAATCTACTTTTATTAAATTGTATCCGGGAAGATATCAAACTTATTTAGATTTCTTTTATTTCAAGGAGGTTTTGGTTAAAACGTGAATGAACTCGTAACCTCGTTCTACAGCCCAATGGTCAAGTCCTATGGTCCCTCATTGACACTCTACATTCTTCATTATATCTTTTAATCACTGTAAGATTATTCTGTTTTCTGAAACATTTCTTAAAGTTTATTTTTCTAAAGCTAATGAAAGGCTCCTTTTGACTACGAGGGTATGCATCAGGCAGTCCTTGGGCCCTCCACCCCCTTCGGGTTCGTGGATTTCGTTTAAATAATGAGTAGAGGAAGGATGGATTTTACTATAGGCCCCAAGTTAAGTACAATCCAAAACTTTCCTGCATTTGTCTCTTTTATAATTAATTTATCCTGGTAATTTAATTCTATGTTCTGCATAAGAATTTCTATTGCTTCTTGTTAAATACTGAAATGAAAATTTCCTGATCTTCTTACAAGATTAGTACATATAAAAATCTTGGATTTTTGGACATCGTCTCACATAAAAGTTACTCGGGTTCCTTTTACAGTATTCTTGGGGTTTACCCTATCAGGTTCTAGCAATGAAGATTACGGTTCCAACCTAGAATTATCGTTATTGTGGAAGTTCAGTCCAGATTCCCATAGTTGTTGATTAACAAGTGAATTCAGTTGTATAACGATACTTTACTATTGGAAGACCATAAACACRGTACTTGCATAGGGTTGTATACACCTTTGATTTTCTRGTTTGATTTGGGATATGTAGTAAGTTTTCATACTRAGCCAMATGATCCCTCTCTTGCGCACTTGCAATGAAAMAATATTTTGTAAAACAAAAAAGGTTGTTACCAATTTATTCTAGGCATAGACCTACTCAAATCTTCTATTATTTTTTTAAAAGTGAAGTGCATATTTTTATGTAAAGAACAAACTTCTATTATGATTTTTGCGGCATCTGACTGAACATTCTTTCCTTTATGTCATCGAAATTCAATTTCATATGTAGTAGGATTTTTAGGTGGATCAGGAACCTTGTGTAGTCAGTTATACACTTATACACACACACACACACACACACACACACATATATGTATATGTATATGTATATGTATATGTGTATACAAATTGTTCCAAACAGTTATGCAAAATAAACTGTGCAAATGAAATTAAAGATAGAATGATTATATAAAATAGAAAGTCACTATATATATATATATATATATATATATATATATATATATATATATATATATATATATATATATATAGTGACTTTCTATTTTATATAATCATTCTATCTTTAATTTCATTTGCACAGTTTATTTTGCATAACTGTTTGGAACAATTTGTATATTTAAACTATAAAACACACACACACACACACACACACACACATTTAGCCATTCTTATTGTAGGTACATCAATTCAAGTTTGTAATAACGTTTGTACAATTTGATTTTCCTCACTATTTTTGTAGCTCATGTATTTAATCCGTAACAATAATATATAAGGTATAACTCTAAACTTTCACGCTAATTTCCAGAGTTATCTTTACTCAATGAGTACAATGAAACTGTAAGGATTATGCTATATATTACTTCATTTCGATAGTAAATAAACCAATAGAACAAATTTCCCAGAATTAAAGGGGATGACCTACAAAGATATGTCTGTTCATATATATATATATATAGTTCCAATTCCTTTAGCGTTTGCACAATCTATAGTTCACTATAAAAACTAAATATCTAGTTGTATAAGAATCACATATCTACTAGGGAATGCTATCATAGTAAATGACTGATATTCTATTTAATCACATAGGTATCTTCTAACAATTCCCATGTTTAAATTCATTCCCAGCCAAGATGCACAGAAATTTTTACTCAATGTCTACAGTTAAACTGTAAGGGTTGATCCTACTATTCATCCCATTCCAATAGGATTTAATAAACAGAGAAATTCATCCAGATTTAAACAGATGCATACTTCCAGCCAATAATTTAAATAACAATTAACTAGAGAAGGAGTAGATAGACATATATGAACAATTTCCAAACAACAAATGGAACAACGAAGTTCCTCCCAACCTTAGAACAGAACAACCAATTTACTTTTCCCGTTCACCCCCTAGCCTAACCATGAATCCATAAGGGCGAACTCAGAACTCCTCCTCAACAATAGTCCTCAATTTTAGTAACTTCTCCTTGTCTCACACTCAGAAAGAAGTGTTCATAACAACAAGAGATAATTATTTTCCCCAACATATTAGGAAGCGCCCTTTCTCCTCCCATATGCTATATATCCAAAATAAATTGTGCCTAGATATTTTTCCCCTTGGGAATTTTCGCAGCTTTCTAAATCCCTGATTTTTAGGAGCTTCCAATGGCCAAATTATTGATTTTTCACTTGTCACATTCAACCCTGAGGTAGTTCCAACATGTTCCCCTCTCATGGAGTCATGGTTAGCTGATTTTAACTTGGTTGTTCCATTTGTCCATCAACAATAAATATAAAAATATTTGTTTCATACAAGTGTCATAGTCAAATAGTTAGTTGGGTCAAATCATATCTTTTCCCAACAATCATGATCATCAATTACAATTAACTAAATTCGAAATTCAGAATTGCCATAAATGGCAATAATTTTCCAATTTCGAATTTACCAAAAACAAAAATAATTTCTTAAGCAATTTCAGACTTAAAAATAATTTATTTTTGGGAATGTTACAAATCATGGATTCAATATGCGTTTAGACTCTTGAGATCGATGCATATACAAATCTCTTCGGTCTTCTTAGGTTGAAATACCATGGAGCTAACACAATCAGATTCTTCCATAGGGAAAATGATCTTGACATCCAACATTCGGTCTAGTTCTTTGTGCATGTTTAATTTGTACTTAGGATTTATGCGGTAGGGTTTTCTCTTGACTGTATTGGAATTGGGTGTGAGTTGGATCTTCATATCTCGCAAGGATCCCACAATTCCCTTCATCTTAGAAAATCTTTGAGGAAAAAAGTCCTCATATTCTTTACGGAGGTCAATGAAATTAGTGACTATCTCCTTATCCCAGTAATCTCCAATAATGGCCATCTTAGGTTCTTCTTCCATCCCAATATTGTGCTTCTTACTCTTCATGGGGAAATTATAGTCTGGTGCAACTGTCTCTACCACATTCCCATTTATTGTGTGTTCTCCTTCTAATTTTGTGATATGGATGTTGCAAGGGTCTTTGTCATCAATATTGTCCACATCAACCTTCCAACAATGTACCAGTTCTTTCAGTTTGGCCACCAACTGATGGTATGAGCAGACCACTCTGAGGCCAGTGGAATTTGGTTGTTGATGAAAAATAAATTCCTTATCTTGACAGAGTACCTCACTAGGAACCATATCTTCTATAGTGAACCAAAAGGTCGAAAGAAACTAGGAACTCATATGGGTCCACTCACTTGTTTTTCTTGTGAGTTCCTCCTGAATGTACCATATTCGAGGAACCATATGCATGGTATGGACAAACTGATGGACCCGTTCATCTTGAGGGATGTTATTAGCATTTCATCACCATTCACATTATGAGATATTTTCCCGAGGGTCCTCAGTTCCCTTATATCAGTTGGCTAGTTCAAAGTTGGTGATAAGATGGAATCAAACTTTTATGAACTTGACCACTTTCTCCCAGGTTCAAATATTTGGGTGGTGGGCTTCCCACCACTGTTCTAGGGTCCCTTGAACCATGACATCCATGACATGAAGTCTCTGCTCCATGGCAATAGTTCTCTCCATATGTACCAGAATGTCTCCACTATCTCAGTTCCATCAAACCAAGGGGCGTTAGAAGTTTTAGACCCGATCCATCACACTACTTTCATGATTAATGTGCATTTGCATGTGGACACTTCATAAATATTATTCTTCCATCTATCCAGGGAATCATCAGAATCTGTGTCATAGGATTTGACACTCCTACAACTTAGTTCTCCATTTGTGATGGGTTTGATGTAGTCCTCCCTACGCCTCGTGACCTTGTAAATATTGTCAACTCCTCAGATTTGTACATCCTCATTTATAGGCTCATTGTGATGGTATCCCTCATATGGATCTAGTGGCATGGCCATGGACAAGGTGTTGATTTCGAAGGACATCTCCCTCTTCTTCAAGTTTAACACCACATTATTTTTAAAGGCCTAGTCAATTCCTAGCAATGCAGGATATGGATTAGACTCATCCACGATCTCGATGAATTCAAATTTAGCCTTTTTTTTCACTCCTTCAATGTTGGTTTCTACTTTCTCCAACTAACCTATGGGATATATATTGTATTGATTGGCTAATCAAAGCTGGATGGGAAACCATACCAAATTAGGCTTACCCATCGCTTCCCAATACTTCTTGGGTAAAATGTTTATGTCATACCCCAGATCCAACATGAATCCATCCATATCATACCCACCAATCTCTACTATCATATTGAACTCTCGGTCAGTGTGCTTTAGCTTATTGACCTGGTAGACATTCCTCTCTAGCAGTAGAGCCAATATAGTGGTCTACTCTTCTTTTTCTTTCATGCAAGCAGTTAACATATGGGTCAAATTACTTGTAGCTTATGGATCTTTAAGCAAGAGAAAACAACAGTGTAAGAAGGTATTGAATTGATCCTCAACTTCTTCCAGTGACCTAGGTCGCGTAAGTCTTTTGCGTGTGCTACACACTGCAACGCCTCCTTAAACTATTCTTCATAATCCTTTTTCTCGGCATGTCATAGCATAGTCTATATACCTGCTTATTCTAACGATATTTTGGTTGCGCTATGAATTTCCTCACGCGCCCAATCCTCCAAATATCTTTTTGTAACACAATATAGTTCTTCGTGTGCATGAGCTTCTTCCAACAACCTCTGCATGACCTACTGCACTTCTTCGTGGATCTATGCTTCCTCTAGTGATCTCTATATCACCCTCTGCACTTCCTCTTGGATTCGATCCTCTTCAAGAGACTTATGAGTTGTGCTCTGTAGCTCCTTACACCATATTTATTATTGAAGGGGCATTTGCGCATCATGCAGAAAATGCTCCTACTAAGCAACATCAAACTTAGGAAGGGGATGGGGTGCCTTCCTGATCTTACTATTTGGTTGTTGACCCGATCCTTCACCACGCTCGAAGTCTACCCTAATAAATTTTTTTTTTGAGCGGATCGACATGCACCATGTTACAATTAGTATTCTTGTCCTCCCACTTCTTCAGTAAGTCGAGAAAATTCTTAGTTGCATGTTTATAACTATAACAATATGCATAGAGCATGGGAAACTTGGTGTAAAATCGTGAGACATGACCAATCTCACTACAATTGAAACATATGGGGGGTCTACCACCTCCTCCACCATGTCCATGATCATTGCCATTCCCATGCCGATATCCATCTGGGGGTCCTCCTTGATATCCACCTTTGTCGGTGTCACCGTGCTCACCACCATTTTTCTCCTCTTGTACCTAGAAAACGTCTTACATTAACTAAAGGGAGCAACAAATATTAGCATCATGGCCTACAAATTTACAAAACTCATAGAATGGGGTGTGATTCATTGTTTGAGAATTATTTAATGTGGGATAGTGGGATGGAACATGGCCCCACTACCTACAAATATCACACCATTCTCACTGTCCATATGGAAATGGACTCAATGCATCGATTGCCACATAATTTGGAAGGACCGAGCACTCATCTCGAAAATCCCCTCTGAACGACATGTACAAAACCATATGTGCTCGCACATGAATTTAGTCTTGGACATATCTTGTAGTTGTATTTTTAGGTTGGACAGTTGCGAATGAACCTGTGCCAACCCAACTGATGTCTCTGTGCCTCAAGGTGTAGCCTCTAATCACATCGCGATCACAACTGCCTTAGCTTGAGTTGTCACCTTTTATTGGGTGATAGAGACTCAGATATGGGGGAGAAACCTCGCAATAAACCACTCTCTATGTTGCACATCCTGGATCTGGAACGCCAACTTATCCAACAATATTTTGAACCATTAGTCATAATCCCAAATGATTTCTCCTTCTTTCTATTTGATTTCCTTTATTTTTGTAATGCATTGGGACTCTAACTTAAACTTTCGAAACTCTCGAAGTAGGTCTTATTTGATATCATCTAGGGATATCACATGTCCCACTAGCGAAATAGCCTTATATTTCATGTACCACGTTATGGTCCTATCACTGAACGTAGTCGCGAGTTTCATGATCTTAGCCATGTCATTTATAAATCTCTTTATAAACTAGATTGCTTCACAGGTGAACCAATGCTACTTTGCATTTTCCTTACCCATTTCATGGAACACATGCAACCTCAATTTTCTATCTTGAATTGCCATCTTGGAACTACAAATAGATCCTCTTCTCTGACTTCTATTGGCCAAATATTTCCACACCACTATCGTCTGGGGTAAAGTATTGTTGAATTCATCTTCTTCTTCACTTTTCTCATCACTTCTTTCTTCTTCTTCTCTTTCTTTGACTCTAATATCTTCACTAACTGNTCTTCTCTGACTTCTATTGGCCAAATATTTCCACACCACTATCGTCTGGGGTAAAGTATTGTTGAATTCATCTTCTTCTTCACTTTTCTCATCACTTCTTTCTTCTTCTTCTCTTTCTTTGACTCTAATATCTTCACTAACTGCTATTTTTTCCTCTAGATTAAAAATGCACAAGGGGGGTGGTACAAATGGGGGGTAAGCCCATATTCTTCTTAAAATTATCATCAGGTGACCCAAGGAGCTATTTTCTTTCATCCACATAATACCATCCAATAACATCAACTCATATCCCCCATCACTAGGGGAGCCTCCATCTTCCTTTTCTTCTAGTGCACCAACAATCAACACCCTATCTTCTTGACCTGATTATGAACCACAAACATGTGCTCCTACCTCTAGGCCTATCCACATACTTCCACTGCGTGCTTCATCTCATGGTCTAATCTGTGCACTGCCACCTTACATAAAATCACTCTCTCCACTCAACACACAACTTCTCCATGTTCCATTCTCTCTCCTTCTCATACCACTACCACTACATCGAGTGAAAAATTATCTTCTAATTGGAACCTCACGACAATGCGTGAAAACTTATCTTCCTGTTAGTGCATAACCATGCAATGCTTCCTCCTCCGAGTCTATGGGAACACTAGAAATTTTCACCTGTGCACCAAACATGTGCACTTTCATCTCTCTTAATGATTCATCATCGAGGCCCTCACTACCACTACTATCACTACTAGTATCTTCCATGCAAGGCCTCTTTGTAGGACTTTCCTCACTTGTGCTCCACTCTGGCACAACATCATCTCCCACTCCATGCCTGGTGTGAAATTCCTCTTCATTATAGGATCGCAACATTTCTACAGACACTTGGCTAACTCTTCTCTACTCCTCTTCTCAAATTTCTCCCTCAACTCATCTCTTCTTGCATATCTCTAGACTCTTTTTCTCCTCTTCTATTCTGGGTCCATTCCAGTCCTCACCTCATCTCAGCAAATTCTTGGATCCTCCTCACTGGATCCATATTCTATATATTCCCCCCCCCCCCAACACTATAGAGTTTACTTGGCCATTCTCTTAGGATCCATATGCATCATTCTTCTTTCCAACATCTTGATCCAAAGTGGAATTTATTCTAGCATCCACTTCCTCATACCTTCTTTTAAATCTCTTTTAGCCTTGCTAAAACGATCACTATATTCTATAGAAAACTCAATAATGTAGCCTACCTTCACTCAAGTGAACCAAAAATCAATAGCTCGAGTCCACTTGTTATCTAGCACCTTCAAACTATAAAGTTTGGCTTGATCCCAAACTATCAGATCCATTGGTAACATAGCCAGATTGACTTCAGTTTGTCATTTTAACAATTCATGCAACATATATGGAAATTATGAAAAGATGAGCTCATGCATGTCCGAGTAAATATATATGCCTTTCCATTCCTTTGCATTTACCCACAGTCCTTGCATTTCTTGAAAGGAAAACTTATCTTCTTTCATTTCTATCTAGTCTTGAATATCCTCCTTAGGAGGATTCCAACTCATTTTTATTTTCCTCCATTTATATCAACAAGATTTCAGGTCCTGATTATGGAACCGTTTGTTGGGTGTTATGCCACCATTTTTGGTTCATTCTTGCAAGCATACTATCCTTCTTAACATTGGGGATTTTTAGACTCAGGGTTCATCCAGGGCCGTCTAACAAAAACCCCAAAGCACTGACATATCAATCCTCAGCCAAGACCGAGGAAGGTCTCACCTAAGATGCAGAGAGGATCACAAATACCATAAGGTTTTGTGACAATAATGAAGGATTAAACATACAAAACATTACTACCATTGGAATCCATGTACTCAGGTTTGATAATCTATTTAGGACTAATAATTGAAACAATACACACACATATTCAACTCATTCATAATAGAAGTAGGTTAGATAAGAATTTCCATATCCTTATTATTGGGAGTATTCCATCACAATAAAGATATATAGTACATTGAATAGTTTCTTAGGACAACCATAGAACTTCATATTATTACTATATAAAACAATGGGAATACAACATAATGCGCCATGTGCCTTGCCTTAGGATTCAGATAGAACAAAGACACAAGATTGTATTTAAAATAGCACAAGGTTACAATAGGCTCAGA
>ML805481.1:240155-278744 GCA_009831015.1 Picea engelmannii
TGGCTCACAAAACTTGTCTATGACAAGACACAAACATATTATCCATTTATTTAGAATATAAAATTATACCATGGAAATATTTCTAATTCCAATTGCAGGAAAACTTACATATCTAGAAAATGAGTTTTGTATCAGACTTTAATAATAGAATTGATGTAAAAAATATTCATCACTCAAGTCATAGACAATAAAAAAAAATATCAGAACTCTTTCATTGGAATTCATAAATTTGATTATCCATTGCACACACCAACAAGCTAAAGGAAACAAACCTTTGACATTCAAACATTGCAAAAATCAACATAATACATCATAGAAACTCAATTTATGAAAAAAGGCAAGAATTATCTATTAGAATGCCAAACCGACTAAGGAAGAGCAATATTTCACCCAACCATAGGCTTTATTGGTCATATCCATTCTAAAATAGGCCACCCTTGAGCAGGGATATGATACCACCAAGGATAATTACGCTTCTCACAGGATGGTCACTATGTCTCAGTCTCTCAAGTTCCCAACCCAAAGGTCTCACTGCTAATTTTTCTTGGACCATCCTATCTATTCTAGTACCCTAATTACTTGCCCCACAAAACACAAGGAGAAGGCCTTCCTTCCTTGCCGCATAGTCCCTTGGAAGCCTCTCCCACCAATGCTCTTCAGTGTATTCATAGAGGGTCTAAATGGTATCCATTCACTCTATCATTCACCTTTTTCTTTGGATATTCATGGCTTCGTTTCTTGGGTATCTCATTAGACAACACTAATATATTCTTAGCTTCCATTCATGGTTTCTCTCTTTTCCTACAAACCATAAAACCTCTCTTTTCTCTTCTTATCTCATCCTATAATCTCTCTCTCTTTTTCCAACAATGTGCATGAGTTTTGATGTATCCCAAACTAGAAATAATCTCCAATGATTCCCTTCTTCAGTCCAAGAAGGAGTGTCTCCTCCTTACAACTAGTTTCATGCTTATGCATGCATAAATTGTTGGTTTACAACCACTTGTGTGCCCTCCAAACATGCATTCTTCTTCATTTAGCTAGCTTCTCACCTCTCTCAGTATCATTCCCTCTCTTGGGCACTAAAAAATGGTTAGGTGATTTCCTCTCTTAGTTGCACATACACATTTCTTCCTCATGACCACATGAATGAATGAGAGAATAACCACTGAATTCATCCCCCCTCCTTTTCCATCAATTTGTGTGTTAAATATTTATTGACTTCCCCAAGGCATCAATCCCATCATGAGAGTGCTCAAATCCCATGCTTCCATAACTATGGAAGGTGTACTCTCTACCAACCTCTCACATGCAAGTACTAAGCCCATTCCTCTCATAATTGTGGAAGGTGACCTTCCCACCAGCTTCATTCAATGATTAGGTTTGATAAATCGAAGGAGGGTTATATGGTAAATGACAAAATGATTTGGGTAATTTGCATATAAATTATTTGGCATGTATAATTACCTTAGGACCCCCTCACTCTTGCCCTCTTATGGTATCATGGCCCCTTTATTTTACATGCTCATGCCTTAGTCAACTTGGTTATTTTATTAACTACATAAATGTTAGTAATTACAACATTTATATTTCCAAGGAATGTCCTCATCATGGTATAAAATAAATCACGATAATTAAAATTCCCATGCCAAAACAATAACCAACATCTAATAATAATAATTAATTGTAATTAATTGTGAGGCTTAGAAAATGGGGGTGGTACATATCTTTCCTATGAGGTTCAATATCTTTGTTCATAATATCAACATAGCTATGTATCCTAGGAGATCTAGATATAAAAATAAATACATAGCAGTCTCGAACTAACAACAATTTTTCTAAAAGATACTTCTTAGAAGTAAATTCGCGAACCAACAGTCTATTTCATGAATAAAAGAAAAGATAATTTTGGTTTAATGATTAACATAAAGGATTAAGAAAAAGGAACTTAGACTATATAGTGAGGCCACTAGTCTTATACCTCTAAGGTAGAGTCTACATATATGTAGACTACATTGGTATCTTCTTGGGCCTTTGTAGTTGGTGTTTGGTTCTCTTGTGTTTTTTCCTATTCCATAGCTTCCATGCCCCAAGTTTTCTTGACCAAAGCTTTATATTTGTGGTCTAATAAGTTTAATTCATCCAAGATGGCTCGCCATTGTGTACCTTTCTTTTCTACCACCTAAGCTATGAAGGATTTGTTGTACCAATATAAATCAACCAACTTGAAATATTTGGTATCCCTACTATGTGAGAACCCTGTATATGGAATCTAGTCCATGAGATCTACATCAATGTCACTAGATGAGGTATTTACACGTTTCTCTCTAACTAAATTTTCTATCTTCTCTACCTCTTCCTTGATTAATATAGCTAGGAAACTTCTATTATATCTTGGTGATTCTTCCATAACCTTTGTTTGGGATCTTGTTTGCCTAATGATATGGCTTAATTTATTAGGATTTTTGGGAGCCCATGCTCTATCCCTTCTAGTTGCATTGGAATTGCTACCCCTTGCTACTAATTCCCCCTTTGCATGGTGCACCTTCATTTTTCATAACCAACTCCATCCCTTATAATAACTATAGACTAGGAGTTGAGAGATGTCTAGAGGCCAAATAGAGTGACTCCCAACCCCCCCCATCAATTCCCTCCCAAATTACCACTAAGTTTAGAAGGAGAGAGTCATCAACCTTCAAAAATATGATTGCAACAAGATTGTATGAAGGCTATCCCCTTCCCATAAATAAAGAGTTGACCTACCCTTCTCACTTAAATTACAAAAACTCTCATCTACTAGATGGTAGCGGAAATGGGGTATCCTTGTTACCTTGTAGAGTAATTTGGGAGGGTCCCGAGGAGTCCAAGGGAGTTTTCTATGTTTGACTAAACCTATGAGGCTCCAAAAACTACCAAGAAGAACAAAAAAAAATAGTCAATATAGTTCAAATACTTTTCCAATATAAAACTTACCTCATGGTTCTCATCACATACAAATTTTCATCTCATAACAAGATCATGATAAATGGTGTTATCACTCCCTTTCCCACTTGAACCCATCATTCCTATAGGAGGGGGACTAATTCTCTTGTAATGTGGAGATATGTTTTGTAGATGGAAGAACCAGGATAGGATGACCTTTATCATCCTTACCCTCTCACTCGCTTTCTTAGACATTATGGCAATCCTCTCTCTCTCTCTCTCTCTCTTTCTTATACATTATTATTGAAATATTGTAACTTCGAAGAATATTCTAATTATAATTGAGTTATTATTTTATAGATCAAATCCCCTTTTGTGTATTGATCATGTCGGGTCTTGTATAAGACCAAATCCCCTTTTGTGGATTGGTCAAACCATGTTTATATGGCGATGTTTGTAAATTCTTCCCTAGGGTTTAATAAAGTGGTTTTAACCACTATTGGAAGAATTCGACCCTACTTGGTGAAGAGACATAACCCTATCGCCTACTCAACTAGTATTTATAAGTGAGGAGGGCGTCTCACTTGTTCACTCACTCATTCACACTTCTAGTGCGCATCTTTTGAGGGAAGCTGTATTGCAAGAAGGAGAAGAGAGGCGTATTCTCAGTCCTAGTCTTTTCTTGGTGGTTTTGTCTAAAGTCTTGGCATTGTACTAACAATCTATTATTGAGGAAGTTTTTGTTCGTTTTTCTCCCCAATGAGGGTTTCCCAAGATAAATGTTGTGTACCTTTTGATTTTGTTTCTTTCAGTGATCCTACTTATGCTGTTATTCTCTAGTAAATTGAAAAGAACTTAATAACAACTCTAAATTTAACACGGTATCATAACTTGACTGAATAGAGTACCTTGCACTGGGTATCAAAAAACGTCATTGTTGTCGTACAAGAAAATTAAGGTTTTTTATTGGAAGGTAATTTCTTAATAAAAACCATCTAGGGAAGTGCACCCTACCCTAGTGCATCATTTGGCAGCTTGAACACACCTTTTCAGTGGCCAGAGCCTCCGGAAAGTCAAACCCTAGTTTTGACGGGTACAAGAAAACTAGAAAACCAGGAAACCAACACCAGTACCAGAAGTACCAGTCCATATTTGCGTAGGTGAATTTTCAAGGGGTTAAACTTGGAATTTTTGAAAATAGACAATTCTAGCCTACTCGCCTCAGCCCAACGCATCTCCTGGTAAGTTCAGATTCACATTTTGAGCACTTTCATTTTCTAGTCATTTTATTAGCTCCATGTCAAGATGTCTACAAGAACCAATATTGTTGACAAGTTAGAAGGTGTGGAAAATTTTTGTGCCTAGAAGTACATAATTGGACTCATTCTTGAATAAAATGACCTTGCAAAATTCATAAAAGAAAATGTACCAGAACCCGAAGAAGATGAAACCAAAGAGAAATACAAGAAGGATATGGTTAGGGACAAAAGGATCATTGTAGACTCCATTAAAGATCACTTGATCCCTCAAGTGTCTTCTAAGAATACTCCAAAATATGTGTCTGATTCCCTGACCAGAATACATGAAGGAAAGAACATCAATTGAAATATGAACTTGAGAACCCAACTCAAGAATATAAAGATGCAGGAAGGAGAAACAATTCAAGACTTTTTCTCTAGAGTTACTCATTTCAAATAACAGTTAAAAGTAATTGGAGACAACTCGTATGAAGATGAAATCATCATGACAACTCTTAATGGTCTCACAAGACCTTGGGATGCCTTCATCCAAACTATCTGTGCAATAAAATAAAGAAACTCCAATTTGATAGTCTATGGGAAGAATGTGTTCAAGAAGAAAAAAGAGTAGCCAACCGAGAAGCTGTACTATTAAGGGATGAAGACCAAGCCCTAGCTACTCATTCTAAAGGAGGCATTAAAAGTTATCATTTCCAAAAGGAGACCCACCTTCTAATCCAGATTATTTTCGGCATGAAATGAGAGAGGAGATATAATGAAGAAATGCATAGAGATATCACAGATATTCAATAATATAACAAAAATGTATCAGATATGCAACCATAAACATAGATATATAGTAATACACGATTTCTATTAATAAAATAAATGTACAGAGACTGTAAAAATACAGAGTGAAAGACTCGCTAGAATGGTGGCAACTTATCTTTGAGAAGAGATGTGGTGGCTACTTGCATTGGCAAGAAGATGATTAAAGTGAGGCTCTGAAGGCCTTTGTACAATAAATAGGAATGAGAAAAACCCTAGACATCCAAAAACCTAACCCTAGGAGATGAAGCGCCATAAGTCATGTGGGCCCTATTTGGGTAAGTCAGTACATCAACTTCCTGGGGTCGTAACTTTTGCATACGATCTTTGTTTTAGGCGTACGATAGCTTATTGGAAAGGTATTGGCGAGGAGATTCATTTTTGGGGATCAATAACACCTTCATATATGATTTAGAACCTCTATCTTGAAAAAACTTCATTTAGGCCCTCAAAATGGCCCTGGAAGTTAAAACCTGCTAAAAATAGTAAATTGCCAAAATTGCCAGAAAACTGTTTTGAGCCAGTCGGAAGAGGTGGGTGGCCACCGATGTCCACCTGGATCAATCCTCCCTCCTTAGAAAGAAATTTTATCCATTGCATTGAGTTCCCAGGGGAGAGGGAAAAGTGTTTGCTAGATTTGCATCTTGGTGAACTTCTTGTATTGTTGGAGACATCGTGCTGCTCAGTTTGTGGAAGTATGTCAAGAATCTGTTGAAGTTGAGGCCATTTAACAAGTCGAGATACATGAGAATATGGTGTGCAGAAGGAATATTTTCACTTTGCTGCAACCTTGTTGACCTGCTTCTAATGGATAAAAGGTGCTTGGGGTGAGGCTGTAGTGGTAGCAGTGTCCTTCTTCTCTCCTTTTGAACGGATTGTAAAGAAGCTAAATTTTTCAGTATGAGATACTACCTTGCAGAAATTTTTAGGTGGAACAATAGTTGGAACTACCTCTGATATTCTATAGAGATGAGTACCCAAAGTAACAATGAAACTACGAGGTTGAGACTCATAAACAACATGGTGCTTCCACATATATGGTTGGCCCAAGAGAACATCAAAAAAATCCAGTGGGGAAACATCACATAATACCTCATCCTTGAAGGGCTGGATGTCGTAAGACAATCGACATTGCTGGCTGACACATAGATCTTGTCCTTGGCGAAGCGACCCAATGTTGTATGGCTGCGGGTGTGGTGTTGTCGACAATCCCAAATATTTGATGACCTCTTCTAAGATGAGGTTCTTCTGGCTTCCTCTATCAACAATAAAATGTAGTAGGGTCCCCTTCACCCACATCTATGAATGAAAAAGGAACTCCCCCTCTGCAGGATCTGTTGGTAATTCTGGTTGAATTGTTGTGGTTGCGACAATAGCAATGGGGTATGCGTCAATGATCTATCCTTTACCAATATTTTCAGAATCAGATTCTGAATCAGGGTTTGAGTCCTTGTCTTTGATATCGACCACCAATGACTTTTTTGAATGACATTCATTGGTGTAGTGCCAAGGGATTTTTTGGAAATCACACCATTTTCCGGTGTCCTTCTTTGTCTTCTCGTGACCCTTATTTTCCTATGTCTTGGACTGGTTTTCAAGAGACTATTTGTTAGGGCTATCTTTGTCATACTTTGGTTGTTGTAGATTTATAGATCTGAAATCCTGTTTGTTCTGGTGCTTAAATTTCTACTTGATTTTAACAACATATCGATAAGGAGCACTGAGTGATGAGATGTCCAGAAAATCCATTTCAGTCTGGATGTATCTGTGTAGAGCCCCATGGTATTTCAGAACCAAATGTCTCTCGGAGTCTTTGATACCCAGCTTAGTGTGCAAGGTATGGAAGTTATTGGTGAACTTCGGAACTACTTGGCCCCTCTCTTGCTGCAATGTGGTCCATCTCATGTACTGGTCCTCATAGTTTCCAACAAGGTAATATTGTTCCTTTACTGCATCCACAAAAAAATCCCAAGTGGAATCGACCCCATATATTTTAGAATCCTCTGTGAAAATCTGCTCCCAATTAGTTTCCCACCAATGTTTGACATGGGGGAGAGATTTAAGGAGTGAGAAGGTGATCTTTTCTTTGTCAGAAAATTTGTGAATAGAGAAATAACCGTCTAGCAGATTTAACCATTTGTCTAGGGCTTTTGCATCTATCTGTCCTTCAAATAGGAATATCAAAATTAACTTGTACCTTGAAAGGTGAGGTGCCTCCAAAGTGGCCGCTTGATGAAGATGCGCCTGTTGCTATTGGCGGGCATTGAAGGATGTGGGAAAAATTCTCCATCATTTCATCCCTCTGTCGCGTGAGAGCTTTCTTGAGCAACAGACTGATAGGATCATTTGCTCCGTCATTTTTCTTTTCTTCCGCTATTGAGGGTTTCTTGGGTGTGCAAGAGAGATTGTCCTCAAGAGAGACAAGCTTGAGACCCAACTTGCTATACTCGGACCTTGTCGGGGACATGCACTGAAAAAAACAATCAAGAACATCTTGCTCTGATACCACTGATCCAGATTATTTTCGGCACAAAATGAGAGTGGAGATATAATAAATAAACGCACAGAGATATCATATATATTCAATAATATAACAGAAATGTCTCAGAGATGCAACCATAAACACAGATATACGGTAATACACAATTTCTATTAATCAAAGAAATGTACAGAGACCGTAAAAATACAAAGTGAAAGACTCACTAGAATGGTGGCAGCTTATCTCTGAGAAGAGATGTGGCGGCTACTCGCATTCGCAATAAGATGATTACAATGAGGCTCTGAAAGAATTTTTACAATAAACAGGAATGCCAAAAACCCTATACATCCAAAAAACTATCCCTAGGAGATGAAGCGCATAAAGTAATGTGGGCCCTTTTTGGGCCCCGTTAGTACATCAACTTCACGGGGTCGTAACTTTTACATACAATCTCCGTTTTAGGCGTATGATAGCTCGTTGGAAAGGTATTGTCGAGGAGATTCATTTTGGTGGATAAATAATGAATTTGGATATTATTGAGAACCTATATATCTAAAAACCTTCATTTAGGCCCTCAAAATTGCCTCAGAAGTTAAAACCTGCTAAAAATAGTAAATTGCCAAAATTGCCAGAAAACAGTTTTTAGCCAGTCAGAAGAGATGGGTGGCCACCGATGTGCACCTGGATCACCTTCATAAGGAATATCACTCCCCAAATATATTCACCCACTTCCATAAATAATCTCATCCTCAAAGGAGATTCAAAAAATATCAGAATGGGCAAAGAAAAGAAAAAAATTTCTCTTCTTATCAATGTTATCATTGTGATAAGATGTGACACGTTGCTAAGAATTGTCCTGCTAGAAGGGACGAATACGAGAAGAGAAATAAAAAAATACTTCATGCCCATGTAGTTGAAGATGATGAGCCACCCAAGAATTTAACTAAAGAAGAAATTGAACATTATGTTTTGTGATACTTGGAGAAGATACATGGCTCTTAAGCACATGACATGAACTCTGATGAGTGAAGGATGTATCCTTTGTACCAAAAGAAGGAAGTTTGTAATTGTCCACTCAGATGTATGTGGTCCAATGATCCAGATGGATTTTGGTGGCCTCCCACCTATTCCAACTGGCTCATTTTGGCAGTTTTCGAGTTTGGTAGTTTTTTTCCTAGTTTTCGGGTCCCTGACTTCCGGGGTCGTTTTGAGGCCCTAAACAAGGTTTTTAGGGCTCGCCACAATTAAATTGTAAACTGAGCCAGAATCCAATGACAACATGTGTATTCCTTGGATAGACCTTTCCAAGGGGCTATCGTGTGCCTAAAAAGGAGATCGTATGCAAAATTTATGACCCCGAGAAGTTGATGTACTAACTTCCCCAAACGGGGCCCACATGACTTTTGGTGCTTCATATCCTAGGGTTAGTTTTTTGGATGTCTATGGTTTTTGACATTCCTGTTTATTATAAAAATTCCTTTAGAGCCTCATTGTAATCATCTTCTTGCGAATGAGCACAACCATCACCTTAGAGATAATATGCCATCATTCTAGTAAGCTTTTTTTTCGCTGCATTTTACAGTTTCAACTTATTTTGTTATTGAATAGAAACCAATTTTACTGTATATTTGTTATTATGTGTTAAGCATATTTTGATAATAATCTATATTCATTTTGTTCTTCTCTTAAAATTCGGATCAGTGGTATCAAAGTAGTCTACTCCTTGTCCTTCTTAATGCATGTCCCCAACGAGGTGAGGGTATAAAGAATTGGGTCTCGAGCTTGTTTCTCTAGAGGACAAAATCTCTTGCACACCCAAGTGACCTCTCATGGTGGGAGAAAATAAAGACGACAAGACAAGAGATCTCTTCAAAATGTTGCTTGAGGAATCCCTCACATAACAAAGGAACGAGATGATGGATATTTTTGCACAAATCCTTCTGTGACTACCAATAGGTGACACATATTCCTCAAATAGAGGTGCCACCCCCTTCAAGGTACAAATCAACTTCAATATTCCTATATTTGAAGATCAGATAGACGCAGATGTTGTAGAAAAATGGTTGAATCTGCTGGAAGGGTATTTCTCTATCCATAACTTCTTGAATAGAGACAAGATTACTTTTTCACTCCTCAAAGTCGTTCCCCATGTCAAATATTGGTGGGAAAATTTCTTTCAGAAGAAGGAAACAAAGGAACCCTCATTATTTACAGTTGTGGTCACGTGGGAGTACTTCAGGGATTCTATTAAGGAAGAATACTACTCTGTTGGAAGTTATGATGACCTGTACACAAAATGGACCACACTGTGGAAGGAAAGAGACCAAGCATTCCCTGAGTTGATAAATATCTTCCATACCTTGCGCACCAAGATGTGTATCAAATATTCTGAGTGAAATCTGGTGCTCAAGTATCGCGAAGGTCTGCATAGATACATCTAGGATGAAATGGAGTTTATGGACATCTCATCCTTGGGTGCATCCTACTAATATTCCATCAAAACAGATCAGGAGATCAAACAAAAGAGGTGACAATTTGGGCCTCAGAACCCCTCATAGAAAAAGATAGGAAAGAGCGTCCCCAACCCATAGAACAAAGGGAAAGGAAAAGATGAACCACCTTAGGACAACCAGTCTAGGACGCAAGAAAAGAAGGACATTGGAAAGATAAAGAAAGATACCGAGAAGTGGTGCGACTTCCATAAGAGCCCCTGACATGCCACTGCTGATTTTCACTCAAAGAAGTCGCTGGTGGCTGAGCTGAAAGAGTATGAATCAGATGCGTGTTCCAACTCTGAGTCAAAACCAGAAAGGGGAAGATAGATCATTGACACAGAACCCAGTGATATTGTTGCTACCACCAAGTCCAGCCTGATGAACCAGATGAGCCAGAAGAAGGCGAACACCTTTTTCATTCACAAATGTGGGTGAAGGGTACCCTGTTGCACTTCATCGTTGTTAGCAGTAGCTAGAAGAACCTCATATCAACAGAGGTTTTCAAGAAACTTTCCCTGTCGATAACGTCACACCCAAAAACCTACACCATCGGATGGCTCTGCCAGGTAAGCGACATCCACGTCAGCCAACAATGTCGTCTATCATATACATCAAGGCCATCAAAGATGAGCTATTGTGTGATGTTTCCCCTGTCAAAGTTTGTAATTTTATTTTGTGCCAACCATATTTATGGAAACACCATGTTGTAGATGAGTTTATGACTCATAGGGTTATTATTACTTTGAACAAGAAATTGTACAGGACACCCGAGGAAGTCCCACCTAGTGCTATTTCCTTGATCTCTGCTAAGCAATGAAGGAAGGTCATCTCTGATATGGGGAAGTTTGTCTTCTTCATGATTCTCTCTCAGAATGAACAAAATATTGTAGCCGCATATAAGGTCTCCGCGACCGACCTTTCCATGCATTAGAAGTAGGTGGATAAGGTCGTTCAAGAATACTTTGATATCTTCTCCTCACCTACTGGGGTACCTCTGCACTATTTGGTCAAGCACCCCATCGATCTGACCCCTGGCACACCGCTGCCCAATGGGCCATTCTACTGTCGCTCTTTGTTAGAGAATGAGGAGATCAAGTGACAGCTCCAAGAACTTCTCCACAAGGGGCACATCCATCCTAGTTCATCACCTTGCGGGAGCCCAATCATGCTGGTACAGAAGAAATATGGAACCTAATGACTTTGTATTGATTACCTGGCCCTGAATAAAATCACAGTCAGAAACCGATACCCGATTCCTCAAATCAATGAACTCCTTGATCAGTTCACTGGGGGAAAATACTTCAGTAAGATTGATGTGAAGTATGGCTACCATAAGGTCCTGATAGAACAAACAGATGTATGGAAGATTGCCTTCAAGTCAAAGGAAGGTCTTCTTGAATGGTTGGTCATTCCATTTGCCTTGACAAATGCTCCAGCCACTTTCATGAGAATGATGGACGATATCCTACGACCATTCACCAATAATTTTCTAGTGGTGTATATGGATGACAATCTCATTTACAACAAGACTTGGGAAGAACAATTGCAACATATTCAATAGGTTTTGCAAACCCTGTGTCAACACAAGTTATACGAAAACTTGGAAAAATGCTCCTTCAGCATAGACATGGTCCATTACCTAAGATACATTGTTGACCAATAGGGCGTACATGTGGATCCATCCAATATCCAAGTCATCTATGAATGGCCATCCCCAACCACACTCACCGAGCTTCAGAGCTTCTTGGGTCTTGCCAATTTCTACTACAAGTTTGTGTTGGGATTCTCCCATATTGCATGGGCCCTCAACCAAGTATCCAAGGGTGATGGTAAGGAGAATTTTGTGTGGGTCCGGTCCCAACAACACGCATTCGATAAGCAACACTTGTGCTTAGCCTGAGTAGTTTCACTATCAGACCTACAACAACCCTTTGAGATCGAGGCAGATGCTTCAAATTATGTTGTGGGCATCGTTCTCACTCAACATGACCACCCCGTGGCCTACCATAGTGAGACACTATCAGTTGTTGTCCATAATAACCCTACATACGAAAAATAAATGTAATCCATTGTGAAAGCCTGTCTCGAGTGGATACATTACATTCTTGGGAAGGAGACAATCATCCACACTGATCATAAGCCACTGCAGTTCATGCAAACAGAAGGAAAATTGTAGAATGACCTCCATCAAAAGTGGTCCACATACTTGCAACAATTCCAACTCAACATCAAGTATAAAAAAGGAAGCACCAACCACGTCGCTAATTTCCTCAGCAGACCTCTAGTCACGACACTCACCACGAGGCTAGACTCTTGCAGCCATGAGTCCTCTAGATGGCCCCAACTCTATGAGATAGACCCAGACTTTGCCACCACCTACCAAATGTTGGTCACAAATGCGGTTGTCAATAATTTCCATCTTTTGGCTGGGATGTTGTGTTGTCTGGGAAGCTGATATGGGAATTCCACTATAGTTGGGTGGTAGGAAACTTCAGTGTTGAAAAGATAGTGGCAATGTTGCATAAACATTTCTACTAGACAAAACTTCGACATGAGGTCAACAAGTATATCAGGTCTTCCATTTCCTATTCTATTTCCAAACCAACCACTATGAAACAAGGCTTGTACACCCCTCTTCCTACTCCTGACAGGCCATGGGGATCCATCTCAATGGACTACATGTTGGGCCTCCCATCCACCAAGTGGGGAAATGACTATATTTTTGTGGTTGTTGATCGCTTTTCTAAGATGGTGATTCTGGTCACCTGCAAGAAGAGCATCACAATAGAGGCCATTGTCAAGCTCTTATTTGAACTATTTTGGGTACATTTTGGAATCCCATAAACTGTTATCTTAGATCGAGACAATCGATTTCTCATCACATTATAGTCAAGCCTCTGGTCACTAATGGACACCAAGCTCACCAAATCCATGAGTTTCCACCCCCAGACAGATGGCCAAACTGAGGTTGTAAATCGAATGATCGTGCATTTTACAAACATGTATAGTTACAAGAACCTTCAAACATGGGATACAAGTCTTCCCTATGTCTAACATAGCTACAACCTAGCCTCGCATAGCTCAACCAAGCACAACCCCTTTCAGGTGGGGTTGGGATTCCAACCATTGGGTCCCATAGATGTTGCACTACCCCTTTTGGTCACCTCTATCAACTCATATCCTACTCCAATTGAATCTTACAAATCCACCCGGTTCATTGAGAGGACCCAACACATCCACCAACAGGTTCAGGATATCCTACAAAATTCCAATGACAAGTACAAGCAATGTCATGATCAACACCAGGTGCCACATAAGTTTCACCAGGTGCCACATATGTTTCAGGTGGGCGACAAAGTTTGGTTTCACTTGCAGAAAGAATGCCTTATAGGACCCCATCATAATATTTTCCCACTTTGTTATGGGATGTACACCATCACCAAGGCTATGGGTGATAATGATTTTGAGCTCAAAATTCCTCCTTTCCTTGGCCTCCACCTAATGTTCATTGTGGATCTCCTTCGACTTTATTTACCACCATTATTGGACACCTCAGAGGTAGCCGAACAATTGACACCAACAAATCTCCACCTCGACTGCATAGAATAGGCATGAAGTGATCATATTGAGGAAAAATAGGTCAAGGGAACTCGCCAACAAAGGATCCATCTTTATCGAGTTGTCAAAGCAGGGAAACACCTACACCAAGGCAAGTGGCTCACCCGAGGCCAAATTCACAAGAAATTTTCTCATCTAATGGGGGAAATCAAATAAATCAATACCATTGCTTCCTAAGGGGGGAGGATTGATCCATATGGATGTCAGTGGCATCCCACCTATTCCAACTGGCTCATTTTGGCAGTTTTCCAGTTTGACAAATTTTTTCCTAGTTTTCGAGTTCTTGACTTGCGGGGTCGTTTTGAGGCCCTATACAACATTTTTAGGGTTTTGTACAATCAAATTATAACTAGAGTTGGAGTTTGAAGGAAACATGTGTATTCCTCAGATAACACTTTCCAACGGGCTATCGTGCACCTAAAAAAGAGATTGTATGCAAAAGTTACGACCCCAGGAAGTTGATGTACTAACTTACCCAAATGGGACCCACATGACTTTTGGCGCTTCAGCTCCTAGGGTTAGGTTTTTGGATGTCTAGGTTTTTTGACCTTCCTGTTTATTGTAAAAAGGCTTTCAGAGCCTCATTGTAATCATCTTCTTGCGAATGAGCGCAACCGTCACATCTCTTCTCAAAGATAAGCCACCACCATTCTAGCAAGCTTGTTTTCCACTTCATTTTATAGTTTCAACTTATTTCCTTATTGAATAGAAACCAATTTTACTATATATCTATTATTCTATGTTAAGCATATTTTGATAACAATCTGTATTCATTTCATTCTACTCATAAAATCCAGATAATCCAATTCCATCAACCTCTCTAAGTGGGTATGTATACTATGTGTCATTTATTGATGATTACTCTTGCAAGACTTGGATTTATTTCTTGAAATTAAAAGATAAAGTACTTGGAAAGTTCAAGGAATTCAAAGCCTTGATAGAAAAACTCTCCGAAAGAAAAATCAAGATACTCAAGTCAAATAATGGAGGAGAATACACCCCAAATGAATTTGGAAGATTTTGCAGTGATGTTGGGATTAAGAGGGAGCTCACCACTCCCTATAATCTAGAAAATGGTGTAGCAGAAAGAAAGAATAGAACAATAATGGAAGTATGAATACTATGATCCATGATCAAGATCTTCCAATGCACTTATGGGATGAAGCAACAAGAACACAAATTTATGTCCAAAATAGATTATCCCACAGTGCACTTGGATTCAAAACCCCCGAACAAATGTTCTCCAGAAAGAAGCCAGAAGTAAACCATCTCAAAATATTTGGCTGTCCAGTAATTGTACACATTCCAAAATAAGAAAGAACTAAGTTGGATCCCTCAGGAAAGAAGGGAATGTTTTTTGGATATTGTGAGTTCTCTAAGGCCTTCATAATTTACATACCAGGTTACCATCATATTGAGATCAATAGAGATGTAACCTTTGATGAATATGCAACACTCAAAAAATCAAGGAAATGCCATCTTGAAGAAGTATACGAAGAAGCACCTGTAGCTCCTAGAGTTGCAGAACCCATGAAGGAAGTAATAGTTACCCCTGATGATGAGATTCCAAAAAATCATGATATGATATAATCTCAAGAACCTCCCTAGATGACGATATCTCACAAGAAAAAGCTAGCTTGGGAAAGAAAAATTATTCAATATGGAGAGAAGTATGGTGCCTGTTAGAACACTTATAATTTTGAACTTTGAACTTTTGATTTTGCCTCTTAGAAATAAAATTTTTTACCCAAAAAAAATAAAATTAGAGAATTTCATTTTAATTTAAAATAAATCCATTGGTTGATTATTTATCAATAAGGAACTTACAATATCTATTGTCGATGAGTTACTCTAATTTGATTGAACGGTTCTAATTATCTCTGAAGTGTAGAAGCTGCTCGAGTTTTAAAAGAAAATCTTTAATGGCCGCTTTGGATCTTCGTGCTTTGGGTATTCCAAGAATTATAAACAACCAAAACTCTGAAACTTTGAAATCCCGAAGATAGTTCCTCATGATAATTTCTAAAGGACATATGGATGATTCATAGGACACCTGTCTTTTAAAAATATTTTCTCAGGTTTACACGTGGTACTTATTTTTGACGTCTTCATCGGATGATTCACATGATTTCAAGTGGCACATGTCACTTCTCCTTTCTTGACACGTCATCAAGAATGGAATCATCTATGTGATATTACTCTGAGAGTTTTCCCATCAGGAGTTTGTAACAAAGATTAAGTATCAAAGTGCCAAAGCATTGGATATCACAAAAAAGTAAAAAAGTGTTTCAAAGATTTAATAAAACAATTAATAATTTTAATTAATCATGATTAAGTATTAATTAATGACTTCACAAATTAGGCCTTCGGAGGATTTCTAAAATCCTTCATCCAAAACTCCAAGTACCAAAATTTCGAATTACTTAACGCTAATAAAATGTTTAAAACATGATTAATTAACACATAAAAGCGATTACTTAGAGATTAACTTCTCCACGAATTCGGCCTTTGGGTAATTTCTACCCTGTCATAATCAATATTCCAAATGCCGAACCGTCGAATTATTAATGACATTTATGATTGAATAATGTTAATGATTTCAATAAATATTGCGAATCACCAGGTAATAAATTCCATTAAGTTTTTAATAAATTCTTCGTCACTAGATCTATACGAATATCGATAGACTTTATGAATAAAACACTTTGAATTTCAAAATCATTTTACCATTTTCAATTAGTAGTTTTCCATTTAGTGAAGAGATTACAAAATTCTCTTGTTATAGGAAGGCTAATTTTATTTCCTTAAGGATTATGGCACCACGAAAAGTTGCAAGGAATCTTTATGGATCAGGTGATGACTCCAATCCAAATGAAGACGTTCTATCTGCCACAAATCCACAATTTACAGATGCCATTAAATCTTGGAAGCATGTTTATGATATTTTACAACAGGCTATTATTAACTATCTAGACGACTCTACCGAGGAAGACATCGAGTGTTTTTCAACCAAGCTTAGATTGGTAGCACAGTCAAAATTGCATAAGATTGTTGCACGACCTAGAATTATACCCTACAATGATATGATAGATTGGGATTTGGAACATATAGACATCCAAACCAAAAGCATGATTAGCCATCATCATACCTCTATTGGCTTTTTTAGACCGGATCATCTACAAGTAATGTATAAGCTTTCCCCTACACCCAAATATAATTACAATGCAACATTTCTTCTAGATTTCGAGAGAAACGAATGCACTCAATCTGGTAGAAATGGTCATGATATAATAAATACCTGGTGGGGACATCCAGATAAATTCAGAGTCG
Organism: Picea engelmannii; assembly: GCA_009831015.1. Lineage (NCBI taxonomy): Eukaryota > Viridiplantae > Streptophyta > Pinopsida > Pinales > Pinaceae > Picea > Picea engelmannii. The sequence goes on from ML805481.1 coordinate 257,066, forward strand.
ACGCTCATGGTATGTATTCAACGACGTCCTTAGATGATCATATGTTATATATATCCATGATGCTCTATCATCTTTTTTGGAAAAATAACTCTGTGCATTTCACAGTTGAGTGGGTAGCCATAATGATTGAAGTAGCCAACAATTATACCTTCAATTGGGCTAAAATGCTATCTGATAATGTGGCCAAGGAAATTGTTGAGTATCAATCATTAAAATCAAAAGGGAAACCTACTCCTTTTTACATGTATGCATATATTATGGATGCCATTTATTTCATGACCCCATTCCCCCTGATGAACTGAAGTTGGACCTCGACCAATTCTGAGCCAATATATTTCTACCACTCGAAATTATTGGAAGAAAATGCCAAATATTTCTTTTATGAAATATTTCACAGCATGCTAGTACCTGTTCACATAGCTATCTATGGCCACCCGCCACCCAAGATTTCAAAAAATATTATGGGGAACTTAGGCACACTTGCAGAATGGTTCATTGAGGAAAAAATCTCCTATATTAGAGTATTTGGTTGTTCTGTTCCTCCTCATGCCCTTCTACAGTTTTACCCAACAGGTTGGTGTGCAGAGAAGTGGCATACCAAATAGTAGTAGGAGGCATCAACAAGGAATTGAAAGCAGCTCAGAAAATGGTTTGACCAACTTTTCCCATTCAAGTTGGTATGTTCACATTGTTATATTTTGGTCATTCTAAAGTCGAGGCTGCAGCCCTGGAAGATATCGAATTATTTGACATCGAATTCAAGAGACATGATCCACATAATATAGTGGACAATGATTTGGCTCAATTCAACATGAAGCAATACATCCATGAGTATTATCCTTATGATGAGATGTTCATGGGAGTTAGATATTATGAAGAAGTGCAAAGTAGATTCCAGACTCTACCTCTTGACCAACAGGTTAGTTTCCTCAGTTTTCAAAAGCATAGACGAAATAGTTTTCCAAAGATATTTCAAGGAGAGTCAAAACCCATGCCTTCTTCACAAGAAGCTAAACCCACAGGATCTGATCCAAGTTTCTCAACTAAGAAAAAATCTGAAGAACTCCCGAAAAGTTCAGAAGGGTTATTTCAAGAAATAAAAACATCATTGTCAAGTCTGAATAATCAACAAGTATTAGCTTGATTTGAAGCTTTCATGAATCAAAGACAATTTTTTCCTCATTCAATGCTAGCTACTCCTGCTGGCACCCCAAATACAACAGGTCAGGAACATTCCACAACAATGATTTCTCCTATTCCATCATTAACCCCTTTACATATCAGTTTTGGAAATCCTAGTTCAAATATCATTCATGTAGGTGATATTACTCCTTTCTTGCCTGAAGAGATACCTCCCTCAAGTTTATTTTTCAGCCAGAAATGAAAAGCTATTGTAAAAAGAGAATCTCACCAAAAGGATGGAGTAATCACTAAAAGGAAAATATTGGTGTATGATGGGAAAGACCAAGATGATCCTAAGTTTGCAAAAGAAGTTGTAGATTCACTAGGGTCTTTTGTCACTGCCAATCAATGGTTAGTGGAAAATTTAACCAAAGAACTGAAACATAAATGTCTCTTGGTTGAGAAATTGTAGAATGCGATACATAGTACATAACAGATTGTTATAAGGAGGATGAATCAAGACATTGAACAAATTAGGGCTAGTCATCAACATCAAATGAAGCATTTACATGATAATCTTGAGTTGATCTACTAGAGTTCACATACTAGAAAAGTTTTGATCACTCAGCGTGACAATTTGATTGAACAATTGCAGGACAAATTGGCCCTAACATAGAATACAACAATAGATATTACTGCCTTCAAAAAAAAAACATCAGAAATCAATGAGAAGATGGAAGTTGTCCAGTAGGAGCTATATCAAAAGGTAGATGTTATCTAAAATTGCTATCAAGAAAAAAATCTTTCTCTGAAAAGTATTTATGCCAAGGAAAAAGATGCCTATGTAGCTAGGTTTAAGCTTCACAAATTTATCATATGTATGTAGAAAGCTAATATCCTTGGTCATACCCCTCTCTCACATTATGAACAAGTAAAGGGTGAAATGGACCTGAAAGTCTGGGAAACAAATATGGAAGAAGGAAAGAAACTTTCCAGAGATGCAAAGGAGGCTTGTCTGGAGGCATTATCTTCCGTAAATTAAAAACTGATTGAATTTGAAGGAAATAATATCTCAGAGTCATTGGGATAGATTGAAATATAAATGAACCAACAAATCTCCAGAAAGAATAAGGAAAATATTTAGTCGAGCATCCAACAAATGAACCATATCGATTTACTGAAAATCCCAAGTTTACAGTATCAGGTCACAGTCCAAGAAGTGAACAAGATCCAGGAGAAGCTTCCACACATACAAAGGAAAATGTTTTCCTTTGAATTGAATGAAAATATTGAGCCTTCAAGATTCGTGGTAGAATTGATGGACATGTTCACCCAATTCAATGAAAAAAGGAAAGTGAGTGCAGCTGGGAGAAAATGAAGGAACATATACAATTCCAACACATCAAAACAAAACTCAACAATATCTTCATTTTGTTATTCCATTGGGGTTGTATTCTATTTTTAGAATAGATATTGTGGAAAGTCCAACTACTTTTAGTTGAGACAATTTTGTATAAGTAGATAGATTTTAGATCTATTCAGTGCTTCTTTTATCCTAATGTAAAAGAAAAAACGTTTTTGAATATCAATACAAGTGCAGACATAGATTCTAAGTTTCTTTCATTTTGGGTTATGTGTTTCCTCTGTGCTTCCATCTCTCTGAATTTGTTTATGTAGTTCTTGAAGAGAAAATGATTAAAATTTAGTAACACATCTAATGTGATCATAATATATCACAATTTCATTTAGTAAAAACTTTTCCTCTGCTATTAGTGTGAGTAAAAAAAGACCCACGGCATCTGTGAATTACTGCATTTTTATCTCCTTTCAAGGGTGCATTTTCTACTTTTCTTCTACTGCAAACAAGGTGAGACTTATCTATAATTGATACTTGGCTTTGTTTTAACAGTTTTGTAAATCATTTATACATCATTTGACATTATAATTGTGACGCATATAATGAGATATAACCTCTGTATTGTCATATCATTAATTTCATTTAAAGATTATTTCTCAGAAAACTGGAGGTAGAAAAAAGCACTTGTAAAAACAATTTATTTAAAATCTTTGATGCCTGACATTATTCTTTGAGCCTTAGAGTCAATCTCAGGATAAACAGTTCCCTAGAAGGAACCATGAGACAAAGAAAGAAACCTAATCCATTCTCCAGTTATATGGCCTTGATGTGTGATGTCATAGTAAAGGAACCTACTTGCTTTGAAGAAGCCATTCAGAAGAAATAATGGGTGGATGCCATGATGAAAGAATACCAGTTAATTATAAAGAATGATGTATGGGAAATAGTTCTCAGGCCAAAGAACAAATATGTGGTATCTTCCAAATGGATATACAAGATAAAGCATGCTACAGACACAAGTATTGAAAAACATAAAGAAAGACTTGTATCTCTTGGATTTTGTCAAAAGGAAGGCATTGATTATGAAGAGACATTTGCTCCTGTAGCCAGATACACTTCTATCAGAACCATCATAGCTCTTGCAGCCAAAATGAAGTGGAATTTACACCATATGGATGTGAAAACAACCTTCTTAAATGGTGTTATTGAAGAAAAAGTGTATATAGAACAACCACAAGGGTTTGAAGTTGAATATATAAAGACTCATGTATGTAGGTTGAAGAAAACTTTGTACGGGTTAAAGAAAGATCGTAGAGCTTGGTATGGCATAATTGACAGTTTTCTGACGAGCTCAGGATTTACCAAGAGTAAAGATGATTCTAACATTTACTTCAAGGTTATGAATGTTGCACCAATTATATTGCTACTATATGTGGATGACTTATTCTTAACAGGAGCAGAAAATCTCGTCATAGATTGTAAGAAGAAGCTCATTGCAGAATTTGAGATGAAATATCTAGGCTTGATGCATTATTTATTAGGTCTTGAAGTTTGCTAGAGCCTAGAGAAGATCTTCCTTAACCAAGGAAAGTATGTAGTTGAAATACTGAATAGATTTGACATGTTGGAATGGAAATCCATGAACACACCCATGGAAACAAAGTTGAATCTCCTGGTGGATACTTCGTTAGAATTGGTTGATGCTACTCTATATAGAAAAATCATTGGTTCCTTAATGTATTTGACGAATACCGGGCTAGATATATGCTTTTCTATGAACAACTAGAGTTAGTATATGGTAGAGCCCAAACATGTTCACCTTGTAGTTGCAAAGCATGCGATATACCTTAAGGGTATGTTGGATTATGGTCTCTATTATACTGGAGATCATGACTTCAGACTGCATGGTTATACTGATTCACATTGGGTTGGAAGTGCTTATGATAGAAAGAACACTTAAGGATTTTGTTTCAGTATGGAGTCAGTGATGGCTTCCTGGAAGAGAAGGAAGCAATCTAGTATTGCTCTCAGCACGACAGAAGTAGAATACATTGTAGCATGTTCCGCTAGTTGTGAAGCCATATGGCTTCAAAATTTCTTGACATGTCTATTCGATATGGAGATGGAAGCCACCGTGATTCTATGTGATAACCAAAGTTGCATAAAGAAGATGGAGAACCCAATGTTCCATGATAATTTGAAGGACATAGAGATTTGATATCACTAAATTCATGATATGGTGCATAGGGGAGATGTGAAGCTCCAATATGTTAGCACAGATGAGCAGGTTGCAGATGTGATGACCAAGCCTCTATCTTGTGTGAAGTTTGAATACTTTCGATACAAGCTTGGTATAGTCCAAAAGGACCTCCATCAAAAGGGGGAGTGATGCTGATGATACTACGGTATTCTAACCAACAATGGGTAGCTCTGTTAGGATTTTTTATCCTAGGGGATTGATCATCTCTGGACAGATACCAAAGGTCCAGTAAGGATGGTCTTTCAGAGTACCTGTGCATGTATATTCCAGATGTGGTCAATAGTGGTAGCTTCATTAGGATTTTATATCCTAGGGAATCTCTTGATTCCTAGGAAGATCCCAAAGGTCCGATAAGGAAGGTTTGTCAAAGTACCACGTGGTAGTTCCATTAGGATTTTATATCCTAAGGAATATTATGATTCCTGGGTAGATCCCAAAGGTACGGTAAGGATAGCCTATCAGAGTATGAAAAAATGTTTTTGTTGCACCTGCCTCATTTTGTTTCCATATGAAGATATTGTATCAGCCTCCTGATGATGTTATATCAGCCTCATGCTATTGATGATGTTGTATCATCCTCGTGATGTTGATTATGTTGTATCAACCTCATGTTGTTGATGATGTTGTATCAACGTTGTTCCATTGATGATGGTGTACCAACCTTGTGTTGGTGATATTGTTGTTATGTATTTATACTAATTGATGTTGATGTTTCAACTTCATGCTGTTGATGATGATGATGATGCTACTCCAGCTCCATGTTGTGAAGGATGATGATATTGATGACGAGAAAAACTTGCAATGATTTGTATATGTGCCAGTCAGTGTTCCAGATGTTGACGATGATGCTTCCATGTCCCTCTCTCCTGATTATGTTGTATTGAGTTATTTCAGTAGAACACCCTTCTTGTTAAGGGGGAGTGTTGAAATATTGTAACTTCGAAGAATATTCAAATTATAATTGAGTTATTATTTTATATATCAAATCCCATTTTGTGGATTGATCATGTCAGGTCTTGTATAAGACCAAATCCCCTTTTGTGGATTGGTCAAACCATGTTTATATGGTGGTGTTTGTAAAGTCGGCCCCTAGGGTTTAATAAAGTGGTTTTAAACACTATTGGAAGAAGTTGGTCCTATTTGGTGAAGATACATAACCCTAATTCCTCCTAAACTAGTATTTATAAGTGAGGAGGGTGCCTCACTTGTTCACTCACTCACTCACGCTTCTAGTGCACATATTTTAAAGTAATTTGTAGTTGCAATAAGGAGAAGAGAGGCACATGCTCATTTCTAGTCTTTTCTTGGTGGTTTTGTCTTAAGTCTTGGCACTGTATTGGAAATCTATTATTGAGGAATGTTTTGCTGGGTTTTCTGTCCCATGAGGGCTTCCCAAGATAAAATKTTGTGTACCTTRTGATTGTGTTTCTTTCATTGATCCTACTTATGTTKTTATTCTCTACTAAATTGAAAATAACTTAATAACAACTCTAAATTTAAGTAGTGGAAATAGGGTATCCTTGTTACCTCATAGAGTAAGTTGGGAGGGTTCCTAGGAGGCCAAGGGAGAGTTCTATGTTYGACTAAACCTATGAGATTCCAAAAGCTACCAATAATAACAAAAAAAAATAGTCAATATAGTTCAAATACATTTCCAATATAAAACTGACCTCATGGTTCTCATCACATACAAATTTTCTCCTCATAACAAGATCATGCTAATTRGTGTTATCACTCCCTTTCCCACTCAATCCCATCATTCCTACAGGAGGGGGATTAATTCGATGGCAATGTGGAGATAAGTTTTTTAGGCAGAAGAACCATGCCGGGATGACCTTTATCATCCTTACCCTGTCACTCACTTTCTTAGACATTATGAAAATCGTCTCTCTCTCTCTCTCTTGCTTAGACATTATGACAACCAATTGCCACCTCTTCCTTGACAAGACATGCACCCTTCACATATTTAATGCAAACCTCTAACAATATATATGGGGAATGGAATACACACTTATCACTTGGCTGCCCACTTTCTCATTTTTTTTAATATACATACAACACTTTGCTTCTTGAGCATTCCTCGATTTTTCATTTTATAAGATATTGTGTTGTCTCCAAATTTGTTGCTTGATTGGGAGTAGTGTTTATAAACCTATTTACTTCATCATCTTTAGGCATGGATCACGGTTAATACACTTTACACTCCTTATTCAGTTTTAAGTGCCTCCTGACTTCTGGCACTCAAGTACAATTGTAGTGTCCCTTCAATTCTGTGTTCAATATCCATCCCTACTCATGAGTCTTATTTCTTCACTGAACTCACTACTTACAAAAACCTTCATAAGCATTAGATACTAGTGCAAAACCTTGTTTGAACTAATTTTTCCATGACATGAAGATAGATTATCTTGGCATCCTTAGTGACTTGTTAAATGAATCAAACCAAATAAGAAACAATAAATTTCTAATAAGTTAATAGCTACTTGGTTAATTGAGCATGATTGAAAATGGCATAAAGGAATTGAGAATAAGGGAAACATTAATTTTATTTCTTACCAAAACATTCACAATATAATCCTAGGAACTTTCATTCATCTTTATGGATGAAATGATGCTCAATTCATCAATTAATATTTCTTGTTAATTAAGATTGTTTTCAATAAATTCCCATCAATGAGTTAATAATCGAGGCAATGATGGAACATAAGGCATACAACTAGTTGATTTGGGGTAAATGAGTATAAGGAATATGATTTCAAGCTCTTATTTTATTTATGAGAACTATACAATGATTTTTAGGGGGATTTTTCTTGCCTATTAAAAAACCATTTTTAATTAAAATTCCCCATCAATTTGAAATAAAATGTGATATCCATGATTTGGAAGTGGAGTATTCCTTATGGCCAATTTATTTATAGGTAATTGGGCATGAGGAACATGATTCCAACCTTATAATTTATTTATCTATCACCTAATGTTTTTTTGTTGGCTCCAAATAAATTTCTTTCCTACAACACTCATAAAACATGGTCAATAAATAAAAATACACTTGTTAAACATCATGAACAACAAGACAATATGGGTGTGTCTTAAAGAACATGCACATTTGGGAATTTGATGGGTACATGATGAAGTCAATGGTTGATTTCGTTGTAACACCCTATTTCACCTGATTAGTTTTAGACAACATACTTATTCTTTGAGGGTGTATACTCGCAAAAAACCTAGTTAATTAATACATGATGAATGCTAGACTTGTTATGAAATTATTAAAATTTCAAATGTGAAATTGATAAATAACGCATGATATCTTGTTGAATAAAATTTATGGATGATCATGATTGCATAGACATTACTGAGAATTTCTTGAGTGTACATGAAGCTCAATGACTCATTGATGCAGGTATTGTTAACAAGACACTGGAACTCCATACCGAGTCAAGGAGTAAATGAATTGATGAAATTTTGAATAAATAACTTATGTTGATTATGGACATGTTGATTAAAACTTGTTTAGTGGATGCAGGCACATGAATCATGCTTGATGATCTGACTCACAGAAGGAGTAGCGGGGCTATATAGAACCAAACCAACATAAAGGGAGGGGTGGAACATCATCCTTGATTCCAATTACTAACACTCTCGCTGTGTCCGTGGTTGTAGTTGAAGAGTGAAGGACACTCTTTCTAAGAGGGTTGCATGATGCCGCAAGGGTAGACTAGGTCTCAGTCACTTGTGAGGTATACTGAGGGGTGTGCAATAAGGCATATCTCTTATTTATTAGCATCCACTAGTCTCAAAATAGGGGCAACTACAAGAGTAATAAGATCTCCTTCGGTTGTGCCATATTCCCAACAGTCAAGGTAAAAAATGCTTGAAGGACATGACACATGGAACCCTTGGAGTACATCAGTACATCCAGAAGGGCATGATGTTTGTGGCATCCTTAGCCTTTGTTTTAGTTTAAAGTTCTAGTATAAAGTGAAATATATAAGTGAACCTAAGGGTAAGGTGATAAAGTAAATGGATAGGGTCTTGCTAGAAAACGTGAAAATCAATTTTTTTTTGGAAGTGTTGGATGTTTAGGGAAGAATTGATTTATTCTAATAATTTATTGATAAATGGAATATAGAATTAAAGGAAAATTATAAATTATTAAAGAAAAAGAAATAACTTGGAATGAAACTAAAAGATGTGAAAGATATTAAATAAATGAATACATAAATAACAATTATTAAATTCATAAGAAACAATTGTATAAGGGAAACATCTAAGGGAAAATCTAAAAGACAAGAAAAGCAGGGAAACATCCAGGAGAAAATCTAAAAAACAAGAAAAGAAAGTAAATATCCAAGGGAAAATAAAAAAGACAAGAAAAACAAGGAAACATCTAAGGGAAAATCTAAAATACAAGAAAAAATAGGAAACATCTAGGAGAAAATATACGAGACAAGAAAGACAAAGGAATCTTAAATAAAACTAAGAAACATCTGAGAGTAATTATAGAAGTTTAAGGAAAGTGAGTGAGAGAAATAATTTATGTTATATTTTTAATTGATAATTTCATGGGCACTGGGGGGAGATATAAAATAAAGGTCTTGGGTCAAGAGAGGGATCACATTCTACCATATTGTTGGAAGACCATCGTAATGACCATAGACTTTAAGCATTTCTATTTTGAGTTGGACGACGAAGTGTGTTAAGAGGTGGGATCCTCTTAGTTGTGAATGGGCACTTTGTAGCTAGTTTTGTGGTTGGTTTGTATAGCCCCTCTGCGGCTCGAGGATATAGGGGAAGAAGAGTACCTGTTACATTGGCTTGGAGGCATCGAGTGAGTCCCATCAACAATTGGTAAACTCAACGAAGATGGAAGTAGAGACAAATCAAAACAGACATACGTTCTACCATTGGCACAAGATATTGATCCTCAACTTCACCTGGTTACAATGATGTTGTATTAATTTGGATATATTAGATATATTGTAAGTAATTTATTTTAATATCTAAATGTTGAATTACTTATTAGATATCTTGTAAGTAATTTATTTTGATATCTAAATGTTGAATTACTCTATATTCATAGGGTAATATTGAATCATTTACTTGCTGAAAAATGATGGATTTTATATTTTAAATAAAATGATGTCGTTAAAGGATTGTTGTATATTGAGTACACATAACTGATTTTGAGTTATTATGGTTTCTTTTTACTTTTATTGTTTACATAGGCTCTCTGGATTTATTTTTGTAATTTTCTTAACAAAATTCAGTTTTGATTTATATATATATATATATATTGGAAATTTTTCCTTTGTGCTTCATAGTTTGTCTTCCCAATTTCCAAAACATATCTAAGGTGTCCATTGGTTTCTCTTAAAGTTTCATGATTATAATGCAAGTTGCATTGAATCCTATTGACTCAATGGGCTTCCTGATGATAACTTTCTTCTGAACCTTACCTTTCCAATTCCATAATTTTATTATTTTTATCTTGGAAAGTGTTTACAATAGTTCCCTTTGATCTATATCAATTGTTTCATGATCTACATCAATGTTTTTCAAGAATTCATGGTATATTAAGCAAGTTTCATGCTTGTGAAGTAATTACTGTACAATTATAAAAGTAAATTAAATTCAAGTTAACCGTAATACATTATCCATCTTGAAGTAATTATTGTGAAATTTAGAAAACTTTTAAGTAATTAAGGTGCAATTTAGAAAGTAATTTAAGTTAGAGTTATTTGTAATAAATTATTTATATTTGAAGTAATTATGGTGAAATATTAGAAAATTAATTATATGGTAAGATTTTTAATATTCAAAGTATAACTTAAACTCATACTTGTAATGTCTTAAAGTTATAATGAATATTGGGTAATTATTAACAATTAATTAAATAACTTAATATAAAGGTATATAGAGAAAATTATACATCCAATTTTTTATTCAAGTCTCTATCTGAAGTAAAATTTATACTATGATAACTTAGAAGAAGTATTGGTAAAATTTATACTATGAGAACTTAGAAGAAGTATTGTATGGATTTACAAATTATTCACGTATTAATGAAATCCATAGAACCAATGAAATATTTTTTTGACACATCTTAGGGTCAGATAGATAGGCGTTACATTCGTTGCATGTCCATCTAATGCCTTGAACATAGGTGTCAATTATACTCCCCAATAAGTATGGTGTTAAGCATGGAAAGGTGTGTCTAAGCCTAATAACTACTTATGTAAGGTCTACTAGAAATGTTTTGGCAGTAAGTTCACCCAAGGAGGAAAAATGTCACACTAGCAAGTTACACAACTCAAGTGGAAAGGTGTGTCTAAGCCTAATAACTACTTATGTAAGGTCTACTAGAAATGTTTTTGCAGTAAGTTCACCCAGGGAGGAAAAATGTCACACTAGAAAGTTACACAACTCAAGTAAAAATGCACCGGTTCCCTTCGTACTCCACTATTGTAGCTTATTTTCACCTCTAATGCATTTTTTAGCTTGAATGGGGCCTAGTGGGGATTCCTCAAGGAGAAACACATTGGTGGATGTCTTTCTTTACTTCCTCAACTACTCAATTAGTTCATTTTAATCTTTGATGCATTTTTTTTACTTGCAACGATGTTTGGAAATGCCCCAAAGTGTTAAGCACATCATCTACACTCTTGATCTACTACCATAAAATATATTATGTTGTGTTTTTAGTTCCTAGACACTTTTATCTTGTGATGGGATTTGACAAATCTATATCACTCTAAAAATCATCACTCTAGATCTTCCTTTTCTACTGCATCCTTTGTACTACTACATTTTTGTCACTTGCGAATTTTTTATATTATGGTGGGGTCCAACATAGCTCTAAATGGTAAAATGTACATTTGAAAAACATTTTCCACTGTTGCAACCTTATTATTGGTTTTGTTTCACACCCCATGTATTTTTTTCTGGCTCCTAGTAGGGTCCAACAAAGCCCCAAGGAAAAAACACATCACTAAAAATTGTGTTTTGCTAATCTAGCCTCCAAACTAATGCATTTTTCCTCCTTATGCGTTTTAAACCTTTGTTGGGGTCAATAGAGTCTCTAAGGACATAATACATCCACTTGATGCTCTAGGTAATTTCTATAACTCTTTTACCCATGTGTTTTACATCCTTATGCATTTTTCAGCTTCTAGCAAGGTTCGAGAAAATTGCATCACTTGATGCACCCTTATGTCTATGAAGTAAAATGACGTTCCTAGAGGATCTAAGAATTAATTCATTTCCCTATAACTATTTGTCATTATTTGGATTCATCTCGTGATCCCTAGAGTTTACTTTCCTCAATAGAGAATTCACAAACGAAAATGCCTATGCTTAAGCTTCTATTAGTCATTATTATCTAATCTACAAACTTGTAGGATATTAGGATATGATTTGGATCCTCCACATAGGTCTAAGATGTTTTCGATATATTTTGAAACATTTAACTATCATACCACTAATGCAATTTAGTCCTTAGCTATCCACTACATCTATTCTCATTTAAAGATGCTTTATTATACTACATATGATCCTTTTTCATGCTCCCTGACTTCATTAGGAGTGTGAAACTACCTAAGGGTAATCCATTGATTCATAACTTGTATGAGAGCTTCTTGGACAAATTGTAGTTACTTAGATGTGTAATTGAGATTATTAATGGTTTATAATTTCCAAAAAAATTATTCAATGGATTAAATCCTTTGTTTAATGTTTGGAAGGCTCTTTTCCTACCCAAACCATATGCTTGAAAATTCATTAATAGATCTTGTAAGAAGAGGTGGCAAACAAAGAAAAAAATATCCCATTGACCATGAATGCAGTCTAAAATTGTTATGATGACATACAAATCACTTCGAAGAGTTTGTTTGATCATAAGAGAAACAAAACAATTTGGGCTACCTTTCTTTCTTTAGAAAAGACTTTAATTATCTATTTTCTTTGCATGAATGGATGCTTTGTTTCAAAATCCAACACCACATTCAACAAGGTGGGTGGTCAATAGTCAAAACAAATCTGAAACCATGCATCTTTAGTTCTTGGATCTCATTATTTCTAACTTATTCCCTACTTATTATTCCTTTTTCTACTCCATTAAATAAACACATCTATTAACAATAGGTACAAGTTTACACCAATGGAAGCTATGGATTAACTATCATAATCACACATGTATTAATACTCCTAGTTTAATGTTAAGAAGTGGTGGTGAATCATTTAATAGTAGTGAGATTCAGAAATACTTATGCAACATAGCTGAGAAAAAACCTTAGATCATAATGCACGTTTATAAATGCTTTGATTACAATGCAATTAATTACTAAGCATGGACACTTTTATTCATTCTTGCACACAATTGACATGCCATTAAAATAAACCCTTCGTGGATCATACATAATGAGAAAATAAAATCATTATAACCAAGCTATCAAAGCATAAGTAACTCAATAAGAGGGATATGGGTGCGAATGAGTTGGATATGCATTTATAAGAAGATGGAAAGCCGAGTAGGGTTACTAATTTTAGATGGATGAGGAGTGTTCTAGCTTGTAGGTTTGATGGCGAGTTACTATTTTTAGTAGCTTTTTTTTTTGGTTGTTAGAGTTAGGAGGGATCTTTGTCAGAGGTATACAATTAACGATTATCTATCCATCCTTTTGATGGTATGATGGTGGGTTTTTCTCTGCTAGTAGATGGTTTGTTAGCAGGTAGCATTAAGTGGGATTTTTTACAGAGGTCAGAGTTTACTCTACATTGATCTAATGTTAGCATTTTCCTAGATAACTATATTCCTTCCACTATCGTTGATTGACAACTGGAAGACTGTCAGGGATTTCTATTCCATTTATTGAGCCTTTACTATCCTTTGTTTCAGAAGCGATCTCGCGGCATGGCCCTATTGCTCCAAACTAACTAGTTTATTATGTTGGCAGGACTTTGGTTAGTTGGCAGGATTATCGACATGACACATGAGGTTAGCGCCCTCATGGGTGCAACCAATGAGAAGGTGTGGGAGTGGGAGGGTATTTTCAGTTCAGTGGATGAAATGTGAAATTTAAAAGGTGGTGGGTGCGTTCTTAATGACCCTTCCTTCCCCTCCATAGAAGCTATGTAGAACACTTCTTCCCATTGTTTCCCAAAGGTTTTTTACATCGTGTTCTCCTAGTGCTAGCTGGGATATGTGGAACAAAAATTCATTCTTTGGTCAGAGTAAGGTGGTTTCAAAATGTCTCTCTGTAGAGGGGCTTGACACTGGTTTTGAACAGTCTGGGGCAGGCATACAGGTGGTGCTTACTCAGGAGCCGATTGACCGAAAGTCGTCGAGCTTCCAATGGGTGAATATACGAGTGAAGGAAGTGTTGCACAATAAAGGTTCCTAGGACTGGAAACCAAAGAAGGTGAGATATCGTCTGGTTATAGGAATGGATGTGGGGTTGGAGGAGAACTGCAAAATATCCCTCTGTGCGTTGGTCGAGAGGTTTGCATACAAGACTAGGAGTAGATTTTTTTTCAATGAGTGGATGAAATTGACTTGGGTTCCACTCATTAGATACTCACTAGAGTTACTGACCCTTCCATGTGGGTGTTTTGGAATGGTATTCAAAATCTCGGAAGATGGTGATATCATTCTAAACAAATTTTGGGATTTTGAGGGTGGTAGCATCACGTTGAAGCGTTGGAGAACACATTTTGACCCTGCTACATAATACTTTAGCTTCCTCCATGTTTGGGTCTTTCTCCTCAGCTTACCGCTCAATATATGGAACAAAAATGCCTTGGTGGCGATTGCGAATCTGCTAGGATGGTTCCTAAAGGTCGACGAAGCTACTCTTCTTTCACCGGATAAACGCATGGCAAGAGTTCTAGTAGAACTGGATATTCACACTGGTCTTATGGAATCATTAAATCTAGAGTGGTGCGGATAGGTTACAATGAAACGCTTGGATTATCTGGGATTACCTTTTTTCTACTCTACATGCATACAGACTGGTCAACCTCACAAAGTCTGTCTTAACTCGACAATAGCCTATGAGACGGAGGACTCATTGGAAACCTCAACAAAATAATTTTAATTGAATGAAATGGACTCCGAAGAAAAGGGCGTCTTTGTTGCAGGGAGCATCAGAGATTCTCTGGGAACTTTCTCAGATTCTTTCATTGGCAAGTTAAAATCATTTTTCCCTTCCTTTTACTTTACACTTTCATTTTGGGAACAATATTTTTTGGACAAATCCTTCTCGTCGACCATTGTGCCTTCTCAAGAAGAAGCCTCTGGAACCAAGGACCCATTTGAACTCAAGGGTTCCACTTCAGGATATGATAGGATTCCACTTAGCTTGGGTCTTGTTGATCTCTTTGTTTCCTTACCTAAAGACTCTTTGTTACCAACATCATTGGATAGGTCTGTTCTTGTTTCACAAACTCCCTGTCAACCAATGATGGAACCAGTTCTAGAAAATGTAATTAATTCCTTTGTTTCGAATTATAGGGAGACTAACAGTCTTATTCCCTTACAAACCTTTTTGGGCTTGGAATCCTTTCAGGGTAACGTGGTTAGTGATAACATTTAGAATTTGACAAGTGTGGGGGAAGGCCAGGGGAATGACCTAGCTTGGTCATGGGGATTAGTTTTGGAGGTCTCACCAATCAAAACTCAGAGTGCCTGAAAGAAGGTAGGGAAATATCCTTCTGCTGCTGACCAAATTTTAGTTTCTACTCATGATATGGGGTCGCTTAGAGGAATGAAATCCCTTGCAAATTATAAATCATGATCCTCCTCTCCCTGAACATCAAAGGGGTGGGAGGATCCCTGAAATTTCCATCCATGCGTAGACTCCTTTCTACTTCAAATCCAAACATTATCTTTCTCCAAGAGAACTTAGTAGCTGAGGAGAAGGCTAGAAAGTTCATGAACTCTTTATGTCCTAACTGGTTGACCTGTGCAGTCAGTTCTGTAGGGAAATCAAGTGGAATTTTGGTGGCTTGGAATCCAACTCTTTTTGAGTTGCAACCTTTTATGAGTGTTAGTGAGATATTATTGACAGGTATTTGTATTCCTAATAAAAGAAGGATATTCTTTTTAAATGTTTATAGCCCATGCATCGGGCGCAGACAGTTTTGGGAATAGGTGGAAGAAAATGGTTTGATAGCTTAGGGTGATTTCATTTTTGTGGGTGACTTGAAATTCACTACTATTTTAGATGAAGTGTGGGGGGATATGGCCTTATCAGATCCACTTGAGGCATTTTTCAAAGATCTCTTTTCAAATAATCATCTAGTCGATATTGCGCATGCGGAGGTGTTGCCAACTTGGAGAAATGGTAGAAGTGGGGTGGACGAGATACAAATAGATTAGATATGGCGTATGTCTCATATGACACTATTAATGAGTCATCTAGATACAGATTGTGGGTGGAATTCCATTTTATATCCAACCATGCACCTATGCTCTTTCAATTGGATTTTGGTTACAATCCTGTAGCTTATCCGTTTAAATTTAATCCAACTTGTTTGAAAGATGCGTCATTTGATGAATTAGTTCAGGCAGTATGGAGTACTCATCAAGGTTCTAAGGAGGAAGGAGTGCAAAGAAGACTAGTTAGGAAGCTCAATAATCTTAAAGCTCGAGTGAAGATTTGGATATCTAAAAGGAAACAAAAGGAACTATGAGCTTTTGAAAAACCAGAAGCAAAGATTGCCTACCTTATCAAAAAAAGTTTAGATAATGATCACAGTTATGATCTTGGCTCACGACTGAAATTACTTGAATATGAACGGAACAATTTACTACTGGCTGAGGAGGAGTGTTGGCATCAAAAGAGTAGGGCCATGTGGATTCAGTGCGGGTATAAAAATAAATTTTTTCCCATCATTTTGCCAGTTATAAAAGAAATAAGAAACATTTATGGGAGGTAAAGGATGAGTCTGATCAGGTACACTATGGTCAGGAGGATATAAGGCTGAAGTGTTTATATTCTTCATATATTTCTATCAATACATGATGAAAAATGGGATCGAGGACCATATTGCATCAGTGCGACGTTTTCCTAGAATGGTTTCTAAGGAGGAAGTTATTTTACTTGAGAAGCCTTGTTCTTATGAGGAAGTTTTAGATGTTCTAAAGGGTTGTTGGATCATGTTGTCATTGATGCCAATGGTTTGATTGATTGATGTCAGGTGATTGATTGATGTCAAAGGATTGATTGATTGATGATTGATGTAATATAATATGTATTTTCCTTGATGAGAATGCATAGATGAAGATGGATCAATGAGTTGTCATTGATATGATGAAGATGGATCAATGAGTTGTCATTGATACATGATGAAGATGGATCATTGTGGTTTCATTTGTATATGATGCATTGTTGGAAAAATGTATAGATGACTCATTATTGTCTTGTCATGATTGATAAGGTGCACAAATGGATGAACTCCAAAGTGGTCCCCTTATGGTGAAAGCACTCACGGGAAGACGCTTTGCTGATTGAGTTATCCTAGAAGAATGGTTGGAGGATCCTTGCTCTCATTATTTTCTTATCATGATTGATAAGGTGCACAAATGGATGAACTCCAAAGTGGTCCCCTTATGGTGAAATCCCTCACGGGAAGACACTTTATTGATTGATCTATCCTAGAAGAATTGTTGGAGTACCCATGCTTGTATGTGGAATAATGAGATGAAGATCAAGGAAATTGTTTGTGAAACTATCCTAGATGGATAGTGCATGTCATGCCATTTTAGGTGGTATGTGTAATTTCACATAACTCCTCATGGTTTGAGAGTTATGGCCTTACGAAGATGAAGGACCCCCACATGAAGGCTTGAAGCTCCCAAGGTCAATGAAGTCAAAGTGACCTAAAAGAAGAAATCGTTATTTAAATGATAAAGTAAAGTGACAAAGTCAAGGTGGATTATTTAAATAATAAAGAGAAGTGAAAAAATCAAGAAATGATAAAGCAAGGTGACAAAATCAAGAAGGAATATTTATGGAAAGTGGTTAACCCTAAAAATAAGGAAAATAGGTTAAGTGACCTAGAAATGGGTTAAGTGACCTAAAAGAAATAATCATTATTTAAATAATAAAGTAAGGTGACAAAGTCAAGGTGGATTATTTAAATAATCAAGAGAAGTGAAAAAATCAATAAATGATAAAGTAAGATGAGAAAATCAAGAAAGAATATTTAAATGATAAAATATTGGAGAAATTTCTATTTATGGAAAGTGGTTAACCCTAAAATAAGGAAAATAGGTTAAGTGACCTAGAAATGGGTTAAGTGACCTAAAAATGGGTTAAGTGACCTAGAGGCTGAAAGTATAAATAAGATAGAAATGGTCTCTTGTAGATCATCCTTTTTCTGGATCAATGGAGAGCTTCTTGTGAGAATATCTTTTAGAGTATTGATGGAGAGCTTCTTATGAGAGCTTCTTGAGAATTTTTGGTGTGGAACACTTGAGAATATTGAATATCTATAGGTGACCGAGGTAACCAAGGATATCTAAGCCTAATTTCAGAAGGAAGGTGAAGCAAAGAGGGCCGAAATTGAAGGGAGGATAAATTCTTTTCATGATGCTTTCAAAGGTATGTTATTTACAGGTCATCTCACCATTTTCACTATAATTTTTTTTTTTTTTTTATAATGATTCAGACCATGGGATTAATATTCCATTAAGAAAAAATACCCAAGTATTTGTGGTAAACAATTCATCTTGTGGGTCGTTTTACTTTTGGAGTTACACTCCGTGGAAAATAGGGTTTGTGGCTAGTCCTGAAACTAGTCAAAAACAAGTGTTTCAGGTAAACACATGATAAATTCTTCATAATAGTTCCCAATTATGTGAGACCAAATTTTTTGGTTATATTAAAGTCTGTATTATGTTTTGTAACAATTTCAAATCAATTCAATGAATATTTTGTGCGGGGCACGCTCTAGAAGGTCTCTCTCTAGAATAATCCAGAATTAAGCAAGGTATGGCATTTTTGCTATAAATCCTTTTCTGAGAGGTTCCAAGTAGTGTCACATGGAGAAATTGAATAAAACAACCCGAAGAAAATTTTATATCAGTTTCATATCTTTATTCATTACAGGTACAAAGTTATGATTATTTCTAGTTGGGGTTGTTGACTAATCCAAAACTAGTCATGGTTGAGACAAGCAGTTGATGAGTTTGCACATACATGAGGTGTATAATTGATGATGTTGGTACATATTGATGAGTAATTGTTGATGCATAGTTTAAACATGATTGGTATATACTTGGTACATGGTTGGATGCATTGTTTATGGTACAGGCTGGTTACAGGTTGTTTGGCACAGGTTGGTGCATGGTTGATGCACTTGTTTATGTTGACAGATTGATATCTGTTGAGGATTGTTGCCTCATCTCAGTTGGTTCTGAGAATTTAAGCTAAGTCTTGCATATAGATATGGTTCTCTTGTAGAGTTTTACTCTATTCATTCATTTCTAAAAAACCCCCGGATTGAAGTCCATAATAAAAAGAAAAATTGTACATACATCCCATGTTCTTTGTGTTCCTTGTGGAGATGATTTGTTGATGATATGTTGCTGATATATTTTTCTGATATGTATTCACATATAACTGATTATAAATGACAGCAATGAGTAATGAGCAAATTTTGAATGTTAACTAAGGAGTTTTTGTGTAAGAGGGAAGTTTTGCAAAAAGATCCCCGCACTCATTCACCCCCCCCTCTAAGTGTGGTAGGTGTGTCCAACAAGGGTTTCACCAAAGACAAAATTCTCGGTCCCGATGAGTGGACCATTAAGTTCCTTTTACATTATTATGATTTGGTTGCAAAATTTCTACTGGAGGATGTCGAGGAATCTTGTCTCCATGGAGAGGTGAACAGATCATTGAACTCGAATTTCATTTCTCTTATTCCAAAAGTCAATGGACCTACAACTTTTGGGGAATTTAGGCCGATTGCGATGTGCAATCTCGACTACAAGATTATAGAAAAAATTATTGCAAAGAAGATCATACCTATTCTGTCCCACACTCTATCAGAGGAGCAATTCAGTTTCTCAAAAGGAAGACAAATTATTGATGTGATTGGAACTGCACAGGAGTGCCTTTACAATATCAAAGAGAAAAAATTACAAGCCTTAATTATTAATATTGAATTAAAAAAAGATTATGATTGTATAAGATGGGATTTTCTCAGGTTGACTCTACTTCAATGTGGATTCAGTTTGCCTACGACTAAGTGCATCATGGGTTGTGTCACTTCAACAACTTTTTCAATTTTAATTAATGATGAGCAGACACATTTCTTCAATAACGATAGAGGGCTTAGACAGGGATGCCCATTGTTTCCTTTCTATTCATTTTAGTGATGGAAGGCTTGAGTCTGGCACTCAAAAGAAGCCAAGATGAAGGTTTAGTGACATGTATAAAGGTTTCAAGGCTATGTAGGATCCTCCATCTTCTTTTCATCGATGACATCCTTATAATGTCAAAAGCCTCTATCGCAGAATGGAAGGAGATAATAAGGGTATGGACTATTTTCTGTAGTGCTACAAGACTCTTGATAAATGCGCAAAACACTTCTTTCCTTCATTATGTAGTCCAACGATAAGTTATAGATACATTAAAAGATTATTTTCTTTTCAATTTTTCTGATCTTAGTGAAGGCTTCATGTATCTTGGTTATTTCTTAAAAATTGACAGGTACAAAGTGGAGGAGTGGCACTAGCTTATCGCAAAATTTGAAAAGCAGATAAGCCATTGGTGCAATAGATGGCTATCTATTGGTGGCCATTTGGTCCTGATCAAGGCCTTCTTAGAAGTCTAACCAGTCTACTGGTTGGCATTGGCTAATATTCTATCCTCGGTGCTACACAAAATTCATCAAATGGCATTTAGTTTTCTTTGGTGTGGAAGTAAAAAAAAGAAGATATTTCATCTATGCAATTGGCAGCTCATTGCATGTCCAAAAAATCTTCAGGGTTTGGGCCTAAGAAATATTTTTAGGTTTAGCAGATATATGGCGACGAATACTCTTTGGAGGGCATTGATGTTTGAAGGCTTGTGGCACTGATTCTTAAAAGACAAATATTTTCCTTTTGTATTTGTTGCGCGTTGGCTTCAAATGGATTCTATGATGGGGGAATTGGAAATATCTTGTTGGTGGTAAATATTGGTGTTTAATAAATTCCCAATCATTTAATTGTCAACCTGAGGTGTTCATAAACTTATGAAGCACATGCATAGTATATGTAGGATTGAAGCTAATTTAACCTAATCTAATGTTAAAGATACAACTAAAATTGAATCATTAATCTAATGCAAGAAGATGAAACACACGACTTGGAATTTAATTGCTAAAACACATGACTGAAATGAAATTGTGTAAATGAAATTAACTTGAAATGGAAAATTGCATTAAAGGAAAAAAACATGTGAAGAGAAACAAGATGACAGACGTGAGCTCACACTAATAGTAAAGCAATCTCAATTACATCACAATGATCAAATGACAAAATAATGAAGTCATGAAACTAATCCAAGAAATGACTATGAACCAAATGACTAACTCCTATCATTGATTTCTAATCATTTTCCAACCTAAATCTAATCTCCTTCTAATCCCATAATGACTAATAACTTTCTCATCCTAATGACTACTCCCTCATGAAAAGAGAGCACTCTCTTTTATACGTGAGAGATTTGAAAAGAAGATAAGCATCTCATAATTACAGATCCACTTTTCTCTCAATGAATTTCCCATTATTACAAAATATGATCCCTTCAAATCCTCACACATATCTCTCATATATCTTGGATAAGATATGTTATCCATTCCCCATGATCTTCTCCTTGAAATAGGCTTGAATTATATCCTCAAATCTTGAAATGGTGGAGGAAGTATTCGAGAAGTCTTTTTGAATTAAT
>ML805481.1:293519-309369 GCA_009831015.1 Picea engelmannii
GATGTTAGGATTGGTCCTTCTAGTATCCATAGCCATATTTTTACTTTCAACATTTCTTGCCACCTTAAATGCATTCTCCAATGATTTGGGTTCCCAAAGGTGAACCTCATGTTGAATGTTATCCTTTAAAGTTCCTATGAATAAATCAATCAAGTGCTCATTTGGAATATTGATTACCTTTATATTCAATCTTTGGAAGTTCTCAATGTGCTCGGTAGCTGAACCCTTTTGCTTGAGATTTATCAATTGGCTAAAGAAGGTATTGCTCCTTGTATCCTCATAGTTTGTTATCATTTCTTCCGTGAAAATTGTCCAAGTGACGAGTGATTTGCAAGAACAAAGCCATTGATACCATACAAATTGATTAGGTTCTAAATATAAAGAAGCAATTCGTACCTTTTGTGTATGTGGCACATTATGGAGATCAAATAATTGCTCCATTTGAAGTATTCATGTGATTGGGTCCTTTCCATCAAACTTCCTCATATCAATCTTAGGAACGTGGTTGGTCTTTAAACCAAAGTTGGAGTTTCTCCATTCTTGATTTACCTTCCTTGTGTCCTCATCATGAATTTCATGGGATGCATTTTCACTTTCAGATGTCTTCTCTGTTACGAAATATTTCAATACTTCCATGATCTCCCCTTTTAAAACATCTATCTTAGTATCCAAGTTAGCTTCCATTGAATCCATCTTAGTATCCAATTTAGCTTCCATTGAATCCATCTTAGTATCCAACTTAGCTTCCATTGAATCCATCTTAGCTTCCATTGAATCCATCTTATTTTGTAGTTCATTTATGTCCCTACGCATTTCTTCACCTTCATCAAGAGTCTAAGTAGGATTTTCTGGAGGATTATTTGGTGTAGAAGTTCCCTTTTTGGGTGGCATGTTGGCCAAGTATCACTTTTGAACCTTGATTTTGAGGTGGTTCTATTAGACAATATTTCTTCTGTTGTATCTCCCAAGTTTTGGCCCTTCTGGGTATGAAACTTTCCCTTATGTATTTCTATGACATTTCTTCTCTACAATGCCATAGGTCTGATCAAAATTGGATGTGCCAAGTGGAATTTATGGTAACTTCTCCACAACTTGCTGATTTTTGGCATTTCCAGGAGATCTCACTTGTATAGTGTTCCCCGCACAAACTAATTGATATAAAATTCTGAAACTCACACCTGAAATACTATAGAATGTACACGATCCAATGCAACCAGTCCCACACAATTTGGATACTCTAGGAAGAAGTTATTATTGTTTTACCTGGAACACCTTCTTAAGACTAGTCAATAGGACTAGTTAGATACCCTATCTTACACAGGGTGTATCTACAAATTTAGGATGACCCAGACTCTGAAATTATTACCATAGATACCTTACTAATTTTTGTAAATATACTTTGGAGCTCAAGTTCTGAAACATTATAGAAAATATTTTATAGCGAAAATTCCGCAATGACTCAGTTCAGGATGATTCAAGAACCCTATATTGTACAGGCTATATCCTTGAAAGTATAAGGCCTCAAGAGCTTAATTTTGAACCCAACGTAACTTGATCCATCTACTAAATATCCTCCAAGCCATTCCTTCTGGAACATTGTAGAAAAAAAATTATAGCAAGAATTCCAAGGTGTCTCAGATGTAGCAGTGAAACCCCAAGACCTTGAGCTCTGATACCATATGTTAAGAAACAAATATCAATATAGCATAGAAAATCCTCAGAAAAGGTACTCAACGCCTTGAAAAAGAGAGAATTTTAGATAATAAGCCTCTTCGAGGGGGAAAACTCCTTTTACCCCACTTAAATGTTCAAGTACAAGATGATTCAAAATGAAAATGTCTCCTTGGTATATATAGGAGACTAGGAGGTATAATTACAACTAATGGCCTAAAGCCAACATAAATAAAATAAAATTACTAATATAATATGCCCAAATTAAGGGGCAATGAGCCAATATTAGGGCTTAACATGATTTTACAAGGATGAGTACTGAACTAAGTCTTCAAAACACTGGGAGCCCTTTGAATCCCACACCGACTATAGTTAATGGCACCCCTTCGACCCCTGCAACCACAATGGTTGTAGTTCCAGAGGAAACTATCATTACTACTGCCCATTCTATAGTGAATGCTCAATTTCTTTCCTCGAACCCATTTGGTTCTTTTGGTCACTCACCGGGCTATAATGTTCAGTCCATCCCTATGGCCTCTAGTCCATTTTCGTATGGTATGTCGAATTTTACTTCGCAGTTTTCAAACTCCATCCCAACTGTTGGCCCTAATGCTAGCATTGGACTTGGGGGCACTACACCTCCTTATACTCCATTTTAGTTTGGTGGTTCTCAAATCCATCAAATGACTCCTAATATGGGAGGAATTCCCTCTTTTAACCCCGGGTCTAATCCTCTTTCTTCTAGGTGGAGAAACCAAACTGGCGGACGAGATTCTGCTAAAGTTCCATCCTATACCCTCACCTCCTTAGTGTTTATTCCGACCAACACATTTGGCATGAAAAATATACCTCTATCCTCCAGATTCACACCCGGAGGAGGTCAGTTTCACACCTTGGGAAACCCCCAACCCGAAGCCACTCCAGGTGGGGGAAACTTTATAACCCCCATCAGAACATTCCTACTGGAATGATGCCAAACTAACCTCTTATGAATCATCCTAGAGGAGGGTCTTACAATCCTGGACAGGGCCATGGTTCTTACCAGAACCATGGATGGGATATAGTTCCTCAAACAAAATCTTTCCAAGGAGCTTGGGGCCAGATGTCGCAACCCCGTCTGCCTTTTTTGGCCATGCTTAATCTTCCAGACTTGTCTAAATTGATGAATGACCCTATGTGTCATGATCTGACATGCCCTCCCATCCACACCAATATTCCTTTGGACATTCTGAAATTTGAAGGTAAGAATGGAAAGGATCATGGTGATCACGTTACCACCTTTCACCTATGGTGCTCCTCGAATTCCCTTAGTGATGATTCCATTCAGTTAAGATTATTTCAACACACCCTCATTGGGTTCGTTGAGAAATGGTATATCGAGCTACCTAGGAGGGTATATGGGACCTTTATTTAGATGGTGTTAGTCTTCCTTAACCACTTCCAATTGTTGGTTCATTACGATGTTGGCCTAGAAATTCTGTCGACTTTACGCCAGGACACAACCACTCATATATTAGATCACATCCAAGAGTGGCGTAGAAGGAAGAGGTGGATCAAGATGTCCATACTCCCTTCCTTTCTTTTATAATGGTTCCTTAAATATTTGCAGCCTCCTATCTCGAAGGATGTTGTTACATCCAGGGTCACAATTGAGGAAGAAGCGATCTTCAAAGCCCAACAGTTAGATATTATGTATGCTTAGTCTGGGATGGTATACCACATTCTTTCAGATGCACCGAGGTCAACCTATGACCCTAGACAAAATCAGGACCTCATGCCTATGGCATTGTATTCTCTGTTAATGTAAAATCTGCAGATTCAGTGACAAGCCATTTGAAAGAGTTGTCTCTAAACCAGTCTGTAGGAGAGGCAACTTCATCCGTGTCTTCCAATCCCACTTAGTCGATGGATGTACATTCCTTGAAATTGTCAATCGAATGAAATGGTAACTAACAACTAGGCGAGAATAAGAAGAAAGGATGTAATAATAATCATAAGGTTGGGAAAAATAACAATAAACCCAAGGACAATGGTAATAATGAGAAGACGAATAATAATGCTGGAGAGGGAAAGAGAGAATGATGTAAGGTGAAGTTTCCCTATAATATTTGTACAAATGATCACCTTACTCATTTATGCCCCAAAATTGTGGAATCTACGAGGCTCTTATCTCTACTGCCTATTGTGCTGAAGAATCCTTTCCCACATAACTGGGACATGGCCTTGAGCTCCTCAAATTCTAGAAATGCGGCCGGTGGGAGTCAAAACCCACTGTCACAAGACGATGATCGTTTGTGTATCAATATGGTCGATTCTAAGTTTCATGTAGCCACCCAGTCTCACGGTTATAGTTCTTCATAGACTATACCTGGTCTAGAATCTCCTCCTCCTTTGGAGACAACTTTACAAATTGAGAAACCAGGGCCACTACCTCATATTACGAAAGGAGTACTTAAGCGTTCTACCCAAAATCCAAATGCTAGAGATGCCCATAAATAATTTATTGTTGAGGACCTGGGTCAAACCCCTTGTGTGATGTCAGCTCTGGAGGTACTCCAGACGTGTCCTTCACAGAGGAACGCCTTTCTATCTGTGTTAGGAGCTCTAGACCCCAATGGCTCGAAAGTTATCAAGTTTGATGTCACAGATGTGAAGCATCACTTGCATTACCATGTGGAATTCCAAATCCACGTGGGGTAATCAAAGTATACCATCAACTGTGTGGTTGTTGATGAAGGCATTGCTATGTGTGTGATGTCCCTGATCTGTTGGAAAGCTCTTGACTCTTTGACTCTTTCTCAATCGCTGACCATGTTGATTTCTTTTGACGATCATTCCTTCCACCCTCATGGTATCCTTCCTGCCTTTCTGGTCCAATTAGGTGGGAATATGGTAGAGGTGGATGTTTGGGTATTTGATACACCTCTTTATTATAACTTGTTACTAGGACGAAATTGGACCTATGCTATTACTATCGTCGTATCGTCTGTCTTCCACACTCTTTTTTTTCCACTCGATGGGAAGATCGTGAAGATAGATTGGTTATCCTTTGTGTATGCTAGCCCCAATGCATCAGTTGGACCATCAATCCATGTGGTAAAAAATTCTCAGCTGACAACTGAGAATATTGGTGTTAGAATGTATTCATCCCTTATGGGTATCTTTGACTTCATGGCACCGAGTCACCATGTTTACACCATGTCCAATAGGCCCGTTTCATTAGAGACGTCCATTCCTTTCCGCACTTCCTATTTTAATGATCCTTGGACCCTACCTTCCTCGACTTCGTCTTGTGAATTTTAGTCACATGTTGGAATTCCCATGCCACTATTGTCAGTATAGATTGCATATCAAGTTGTTCTTGACTCTTCCACCGATCTCGATTCTGTTACCTCCCCGACTGACGAGGAGGATCCTACTCCTAAGCCTGTGTGGGCCCCTTCATTGTATTGTTCACATGACTGCCTCGATGAGACTTTTCCCTCGGATGAATCTATCATCGAATCCATGAATGGTTCTGAAAAACCTTGGGATGATATGAATTATCTCTCTTATTTTCTCCCAGAGATTGAAATAATTGAACAATATGACTTTCAATCTACTTTGAGTGAGATAGTCGGTCATGCCTCTGCTGAAGTCTCTTGACTACAGTAGGGAGTACTTGCTTTAGGTTTCCATGTCTAAGGATATGATTTCTATGGTTTTGGTTTAGGAGGATGATGAGATCCATGAGCACGTCATCTACTATCTTACTCGAAACTTAGTTGGTCCTCAGCTCAATTATTCTCACGTTGAAAAGATAGCTTTGGCTTCCATTCACACAGTCCAACATTTACACCATTATATATTGCTTTATAAGACTACTGTGGTTACCAATGTCAATCCACTTCAATACATCCTTACCAGGAGTATCATAGGGGGGAAATATAATAAATGGATTGTCATTTTACAATAATTTGATCTCGATTTTGCTTCTGCGAAATCCAGGAAATCACTAGTCTTCGCGGAGTTAATATCTGACTTTCCAAGATTAGATGAGGATTTTATCCATGTTGATTCATTTGTGGATGGACATATTTTCCTTGTCTCATCATCTGACCCTTGGTATGGAGACATCGTTCTCTATCCTCAAACCTTGAAGTTCTCTCAGCATCTCTTGTGAGATTGTCGACGACATGTATGATACCAAGATAAGAATTACACTATCATCAGCGACACTTTGTATCACCGAGTAATGGACAATATACCACGTCATTTTTTAAATCATGAGGAAGCTGAGTTGGTCCTAAACGATTTCCATAGTGGGGCTTGTGGTGGTCTTCTTTCTGGGCTTCTGACAACCCATAAAATTTTGCGAGCTGGTTATTTCTGGTCATCTATCTTTAAATATTGTGTTGAAGAAGTTAAGAAGTGTCACCCCTGCTAGGTGTTCACTCAAGAAATGCACTTGCATCCAACCCCTATTCACCCAGTCATTATCGTCAGTCCCTTCACCAAGTGGGGGGTGGACTTCGTGGATTGAAACCTGACTTTGGCTAAGGGAATCAACACATTATCATGGTCATTGAATACTTTACTAAGTGGGATGAAGTCATGCATACAGTTAAATCTGATGGGAATACTGTTGCCTTCTTCGTATTCAATCAAATTATCACTCGGTTTGGTATCCCGAGTGATATTGTCACTGATCATGGTAATCAATTTCAGAAAGAAATGATGGTAGATCTAGAATCCAAGCTAGGGTTTAATGGTAATTATTCCCCTTAATATCCTAGAAAAATGGACAGGTAGAGGCTGTCAACAAGTCTCTCAAGACCATTTTGCAGAAAACTGTTAGCCAAAGTAAGTCTAACTAGCACATTATGCTATATCCTACACTTTGGCCATATAGGACCTCGGTCAAGACTACCACTGAATTTTCCCCTTCCTAGTTAGTACACAGTGTGGATTCAATATTACCTATTGAATGCAATATCCCTTATCTTGAGTTGGTAGTCATGCTACTACCTGACACTTCCAATCTCGAGCGACGCCTTGTATGCCTAGAGAGTCTTGATGAGCAGTGTCGAGACACCTCTACGACTATCGAGGTGAAAAAAAGACATGTCAAGGTCCAATATGATAAGTCTTTTTGTCCTCGGTTGTACACTGAGGGTGACTTGTTCCTTTTATATGATCAAGCCAAAGAACTGTTGGGGGCAGGCAAGTTTAAACCCATGTGGCACAGTCCCTATATCATGCAATGTGTCTTAGAAAAAGGATCCTATGAGTTAGAATCTTATGAAGGGAATATGTTGGTCGAGCCCAGGAATGGTCTCTACTTGAAAAGATATTATGCTTGAGCCCCAAGATTGGGCGTAATTCTTTGTATACTAATGTAATTTAGGGTATATATCTTTTCCCTTTATTTTTTTCTTCAGCTTGCTTATCGAGTTTTCCCTTGGTTGGCAGATGTCAACAGAGTCTTTGGTCTACTTAAGATTTAGAGACGGAGCTAGTCGTCATACACGAAACTTGGATTCTGTTGCTTGGGTGGTTTACTCACCCGAGGGGCTACTGGTGTCTTCAGGTGGTGTATGCATAGGGACATCCACAAATAATGTGGATGAATATAATGTCATTATATAACTTTTGCGTGATTCTATCTCACATGGTATTCTCTCTTTAGAGGTTCGCCTGGATTCCTAGTTAGTAGTATGTCAGTTGAACAACAATTACCACATGCACGATCCTACTTTACTCCGATGATTCCTACGGTTACGTCTTTTAGAACGAGAATTTGATTTTATTACTTATTATCACATACCTAAGAGTTCTAATTATGTATCCGATGGTTATGCTAATTTTGTTTTAGATTGGCATTTGTCACATAAATAAAGCAAAGAAAACCATCTCATCAATGTACACGTTGTAATATAAGTAAAGATGAAGATCCCTGTTTTATATATATCTAAAAAATATGGTGTTTATAGTACAAAATTGGGGATAACACCCTCAAAACACATATACATTCAACAATACAAGATCCACGACATCTATGCCTGTGGCGTCAGATATGTGTCATGATAAAAAACTATGACATTTGTGAGACACCGAAAGAGTCACACCCAAGGTCTAGGCACACCACCCACTTGCTGTTGCACGACCTCCGACAGATCCTCTACTTGAACCATTAGAATCCTATGTGTCAAATGAAACAGGTTTCCCTGCACATTTTGAAGGACTCTCTCTGCTTCTCATCCCACCGCCTCATCTCCCTGGTGCCTTCGACAATGTTAGGGAAGTATGTCCAACTGTCGTGGACCTACGTCTGCATCACACAAGTGTCTAGTTAGTACTTAAGCATCATCCAAAAATATTTTTGTTTTACAATACAAAAATGCAAAAAAAAATTGAAATATTTAAAAACATTGACATACCTATGTCCCCGTAGGTGGTCCCTGGTGGAAGTGGCATGTTAGGGTCCCCTTTGAAGTTAATCTCTGCATAGGGGTAGTCATCCAGAGAAATGACTTGTTGCCTCCACTAGTAAAATATATCCTCATTGTAGGGTGTGGGAACCCTACCTCCTTTATATCATTTCATTACCTCGATCCATTGTGCCATGGCTGGATCGCGAGGTTCTCTCAGAATGATCTCGACTCTAGGTCCCAAACTTGGAACCCACTCGAAGAAAAATCTACATAAGATAGAGGCAAACCCGAAGTTCCTCTTTCCACCTTGATTGCATTCTGACAACTGGATCTTCATATTAGCCAGTAGTGAGGTACACCAATCATATACAGTGTGTCTCAAGCACTCTACATAATAGAACATGAGTGGCCTTGATGCCTAGTGCAACAAAGCCGATCCAGTGATCCTGGTCAAAACAAGGACAAAAATATTGAGGATGAGATTGTTTATCGCTCGAATGGGGAGTTGAATCCCAACATTCAAGGTCCCTGCTACACTGTGAGTGTCTATGTACTCCTCTATATTCATACCACCCCCATCTCCCTGGGCTTTGAGGTTCACCACCTTACCCCGATGCGATAACCTAGTCAAAAAGTATATATCCTCGAATTCAATCCTCAATGGTTTCCCATCGAGGTTGAAGATCTCACTGTCAGGATCCCAGTAATCCATGAGCATCTCAAGCAATATCAGTTGGGTCCTCATCCCTTTGATTGCCCATAATTTATACAAGCCACATCTTTTCAAGGTGATTTGGGCCCCCATATCTCTCTCCACAACAACATATAGCTCCTCGAGCTCCCTTTCCCTCCATTCTAGCACTATCCTACTAGATAAAGATCAATTTTTGAGTTAGTAACCATAGAAAAAATTGTTTATGGGGTTGTACGTGGGCTACTGCATTCACAATGGCATATAGGGTTGAGTACACATGCCCTATATTTTACATAGTTGCGTATAAACTCACGTATACGTGACCCGATGAATGGTAGCCCACATACACCGAAATACCCAATTTGGGCCCTAATTTACTCAAATTTTGAAATCTAATTAAAAAATCTAATCCACTATAAAGGAAGAGGAGGGGAAGAGGAATTACCTAGTCTAGACAGATTCTGATTTCATCACTCAACGCTCCTGTAATCAACAATTGAAGATCAGAGGTATTTTGGTCCAATTTTCACTATTTGGGTAAAACGTCAAAATGACATAGTAAATTTTGGTTTTGTTACTATTTATAATAGTTTTTACCCACTTACTATAGTTTCAAGTCATTTTTTTTCCTAATGGACTAATACAACAGTGGATTGAGTTGGTTTTTGTATTTTTCACTAGGGATTATTGTAGATTTAAACGTTATGTTGACCATTCGTAACCACAGGCAAGTATTTTCACTACCCAACATATAGGATAGGTATCCATTCCACCATGGAATTTTGCATTGTCCTATAATTGTCACTCATTTGCATTAGGTACGAACCCATTTTTAGTGACACAAAACCTCCCATATGCTATAAGATGTGTTGTTATCAAGTGGTAGAGACTTTCCAAACATGGTTACCCTAGTTAGATCCTCTTCTTCATTTGGTGCCCATGCAAAGATTTTTTCAATAGGACCCGGAGTCCCTTATAGCTAATACATGACTTTATGTTGAGCCTCATTTCTCACTCATAATGATGCTTCCCTATACCTAGAGGACTCCCAACTGAGTTTAATTTAAGCTCTTTTCCAAATCATCTTCAAAAAGAGAAAAGTTTGCCGAGTGAAATTGTCTCCTTCACACTCGTAAATTGGATTTGAAAGGACATCTATTTGGTACAAGTTTATCCCTTTTTCACACCAAGTAGACTAAGATCATGGAAAAGGACATTTTTTGGAGTTAAGTTGTGATTGCATCTCATTCCCGTTCTTGCAGTATTGAGCCTATAGCAAGTTCTTTCTTTGCATTATAAACCATTTTCCTCAACAACTTTACATCCTCAACCAAGAAGAGCATCATTTATATCCTTCTCAATTTGACACCCTATACCCAAGAGGGAACATTCCCCTAAGTGTCCATCTCCTGCATGCATTTCCTTGCATTGAGCATAGGTATGTTCCACTGTTGGAAATATTTTTGCTTACTTGAGACACTTGTTTCCTCCTTTGTATCATAACATTCATTTGACTATGAAAAAACAAAAAAGACGGGTGGGAAGGGAGTACTATCTTATATTGGAAACAGTTGTGTCACCTTTGAACAGAGCACAAAGTTATTGAGTCCATTTTTCATCATAATTTTGGGTTTAGCATGGCCTTAGGAGGCTGAGCACGTTACAGAGAGTTTTCTCCACCGACTGGTTACTCTTCCAGTCCCTATGGAGAAATTGATTGATGCCTCCTGCATCTCATGGTTTCATCATTGAGTCTATGCTGTTGAAGTCTTCCATATGTCTCATGCACTTATTCAAAGGAATTCTATCAACCTGTGTCAACCATTTCTAAGAAATCTTGACTTTGCATGTCAGCCATACTCTCAGTTTGTCTCAGAATTGCATGATGTTGTAGTCCTATCATGCACCTTGGTCCTACTTTCATCATTGGTAAGCAACCTTGAACCCAACACTTGACATTTCTTCATTGGTCATTGACTGGGTGGTTTCCCTTGTGTTCGATGACAAAAAATCTATTCACACATTGAGATTCGTGTAGTGTATTGGATGCCATTAGCCTTATCGATGGTTTCCTCACCTTTGTTAGCAGTTTTCCTCATTGGTTGTTATTCAGAGGGTCTTTTTTGTGTACCACTTGCACTTGGCACACTCAAAAGATGCACAAGGTCATTGGTTTGTGAACATGTTCTTTGTCCGATTTCCTCCATGTCATGAATCTCCTTCTTTGTACCTCCTGTTGAATTTTGAGAGATGCCTTAATGCTCTCCTTTCTGTGGGTCTCATTCCATCAAATTCAACTCATCTATTCTAGAAATGAGACCTAGATTCCTATGAGTACCTTGAGGCTTGCAGTCATTAGTGGTAGGTTCTATCGCTATCGAGAGTTGGGAATACATCAATGTCTCCTGATAGATGGATTGTTCAAGTGTTCGACCCTGACTCCTTTATTCACACTAGTAAGAATGTAATCGACGCCTTGATACCTATTTTCATTATCGGTAGGTTGTCTTGTGTTTGTTAATGATATACCTCAATGACCAGTAATCAAACAATGTCTCATTGTGTTCGACCTCAAATCCTTTATTCAAATGGTGTAGACATGCACCTTTGGTGGTTTGTGTAGAATACTTGAAGACATCAATATGTGGTCACAACTTTCCTGAGCTATTGCTTTCTTTTCATTGGATCAATACCTATATGAATTCAGTGATCATGGGAGATTAGATTGTACTCCATGGTATAGAAATATCTCAGATTGATTTTGAGACTGGTTCTACTGGGCCTTGTTCATGACTATGATAGCCTGTGGCATGTAACGACACTTGTATTTTACTATTTCATGGCCACAGACAATTGTTTGGTATATTTGCACATGGATGTGCAGTTATATATCGATTTCTATTTTTTCACACCATATTGAGATCGGCCCCTAATGATTCCGTCCTTTTAGAAATTCTTGCTTTTGCCTTTTATATTGAAGGCGTAGTTGCTTGAAAACGTAATCAATACTTTTGAGACTTATAAAGGGTACAGGGGATTTATCCAAGACATGCCCCCATTTCAACTTGACAGCTCCTATGGATGTATTCGTGAGCTTTGCCAAATGCTGAATACAAGCATTGAGCATCTTCTTTTTTAGCAGCTCCTTCATTTTGAGAGAATTTTAACATGCACAGTAGAAGGAGAGATAACTTATGAGGGTTCTCCACTTGAATAATCAATCACAATCTCGCCCATCAAATACCAGTTCATTTTTGGTAAAGAGAGAGAAATTGAATGGTCAAGTGAGGTATGTTAAGTGACTCAACCCAAAAAGGATGAGGAATGAAGCAACCCTAAAAGATCGAAATACATAGCCGTAAGCATCCGTTCCAGTTAGAGAGCCAACAGGAGCAGATTGGGAGCCAGATACATATCCAGTAGCAGGGACAGAAGCTAGCACATAGGTAGAGAATACAGAGGTAGGTGCATAAGGTAAAGGTGGGAGAATATTGGACCTGAGGAGGCTAAAGGGTTGCTGCATAGGGGCGTCTTGCTACATAAGTATCGACATTAGTTGTATTCAGATGTATATGAAATTGGTTATGTGGTTTCTTCAGTGCTTCCATAACTAGTTTATGTTGTCCTCAGTGATAGTTGCTGATCAATGGGTGTTGCTCCCGGTGTGTGCAATTTATGCCATGTGTTCCCGCTGATTGAATTATGCTTTCTCGTTCATTTGATTCATTAAGTGATTTCCCTTTTCTTCTATTATTGGTGCTTTACCTTCCTTCTTCACTAGAGAGGGAAACCCGACGGTTTCTTATCCCAGTTTAGTAACGAAAATAAGCAAGTTTTAATCAAGTAATAAAAACAAGCAACAAGTTGGATTAGCAGGCGAGCAATTGTGATTCAAAATTGGCAGCCATGTATGCAAAGTCAGTACATAATGTAATGAGCAACTAGTTCTTCCAGCTGGTTCCCCATCACTCCACTTTTGGGTTTTTATAATGTATTTCGGCCATCGCAGATACTCCTCTGACCTCACACATTAGGGGGCATCTATTATAGAAAGATTTGCCTCACCCTATGTGATATTTCACATAAGGCATTTTTCCATTTCCCTATGCAGACTTTTCATCCCTTTTTGCAAGTCCCAGAGCTAAAAATACATTTTTTTTCGACATGTACGCATCTTGCCTACTATACAACATGCGTAAACATAGGTTGCACCACTACAACCCGCGTACATCGAAATTTGTGCCAAAAAATGAAAAATGGCGTCGGCTTTCCATGTCACAATAGGATATCTATGATCCTTGGCCTTCCGTATAATGGAAATGTTTCGAATCAACCCTTCAGTTCCATTTGAAGGCTATAAATGTGCCAATTCTGAGCTATGGAAAAGAGGAGAAATAATTCAACTCTGAGAGCAAAGTTACTCAGGAGAAATTATTTACTTCATATTGAGTCTGCATCCCTTTTTTCCTTTAAGTCTGAACACAATGTTTATCCCCCAATCTCTTCCCTTATTGATTGAGAACTTCATTGTCTCTCTTCTATGAGCTTGCCTTTGGTGGAGGATTGAAGTGGTGGAGGCCCAACTGGAAGGAACTTAGTTTCTCGATTCCGAACCGTGTCAACACAGAAGTTTGTAACTTTTTCACTTCTGCTGATCATATAATAATAGAAATACTCTTTTCTCGTCCAATTGATATATTGAAAATATTTGAATTATTATTCCATGGGTGTATTTGTTATGTATATTAATGGATTATAGTATTGAATGTTCTAACATCATATATTATCACCATATGCTTTCTTTGCTTGGTTTTTGAGGATTAGTTGTAGGTATATTGATTTGGGTCAACTGATCAACGATGGACTTCATCGAACATCTGGACGAGGTAGGCCTTTTATCTTGTCTTTCTAGGATATTGATTTATATAACATACTTGAGAATAGAGTTGATTTCTGCAGTCATTTCCGTCTATTGTGGTTTACCCCTAGCCATAGAGATATTTTCCTCGTAACACGCTTTCACGTGGTCTCTCTGGATTGCTAGAAGGACAGGATCATAGAAATCTTCAAGCTTTTCCAAAAACTCACCTTCACACGTGTGTACATAGAAGAAAACAAAGGGGCAGATAACCTATCAAAATAGGTGCTCCAAAAGAATCCTGAAAAAATAGTCTACTATAATTGTGAAGAGGATCATGAGGGTCCTCATTTGTTTCTAGATCTTTTCTAGATGTATTGGTGCCGAGGCATGGAAAATCAACACAATTATTTTTTTGGGAGTCTAGCTGGCAGCTTTATTGAGGCTTTAGTATTTTGGTTTTGTTTGATCGATGCTCTTTTGGATTGAAGCTCTTGTTGGGATTTTTTTAGTCATGTATCTGGCTATGGTATATGACTCCATTGGATTTTTTCGGCATTCGATGTTGTTTATCCTGTATAAGAACAATTTATATTTTTAATATAAATATAAAGCAAAATTTTTGTGGAAAAAAGTAACTCAATAAGATGCTCCAAGAAGGTAGTATTGTTCCTTCCTTACATGTCGGTGTTTCCCTTACCTACACTCCATGTAGGTCTGTATATTCAAACCTTGTATATCTCATCTATTGCTTGATCATGTAGCATGTATACACGATACTTGTATAAAAATGTGTATACCAATACCATGAGTTGTGGAGAAACCAAACAATTTGAATCAGATATGAAATATGAATGAGCTACAACCCAACTTAGCCATCACCAAAGTGGCTCATGCTAACCCATTAGAGGTGAAAGGAATTGGTACTAAATAGTCAATTAAATTTACTTTTTCCTAAATTCATGAATTTACCAATGTGAAAAATGTACTTGAATTGGTTATCCTCTCTCTATGTTGTAATGAAAATTTAGATAACTTAAATCAAACCACCTTAATAAAAAAAGAAGAATAAGTTCTATACAGTACTTCTCAAGTAAACAAGTTTTGAGATAATTGTAACCAATCAAAACATAAAGAAATTAACAAGAGATCATCAAACTCATACTAGTAATGCAACTAAACTAGATGCATAAATCAAGAAACCATTTGGTTATAAGCATTCGAGTACAACCAAGACATTGATGAGCAAACAAGTGCATTCTATGATGACATAAGTCTTATTAAAAGTGATTTTGAGGTGAAAAGCACAATCCGCTATAACTTGTAATCGTTGTTTCATAATCTTTTTTATAAAATACTTATATATTTTCATATTTTTGAAAATATGAAATATTTTATAATGTTTTTTTAATAAATATAATTTATAATATATATTAAAAATATGAAATATATATATATATATATATATATATATATATATATATATATATATATATATATATATATATATATATATATATATATATATATAATTTTTTTTTTAAACCACTCCAACTAATCCTCCAAAAAATCCAAAAATCAATCATAATAATCATTTATCCTTACTTTGTATTAATTCTTATAAAATTCAAATTATACTATTTATTTATTAAAAAGATAAATCTTTAAATATTAATAATAATAATTATAATTATTATAAGGTTACAATCTATATATCAAATTGGTGTATAAGAATCTCTTGTTTGTAAGATAAGAGATTTTTTCTCATATTTAATTATTAAAGTATATTGAGTATATATATTCTATCTTATTTGAATTTAAATTTATGAGAAAATATATATTCTTAACCATTAAATCTATTCTAATTATATTACCAATAACATATATAATACTAATATTAATATACATACTAATAATAATTACTTTCATAAAATAAATGAAACCATATATGTAAATTAAAACTATAAAAAAAATCTTTTTCTTATTTATAAATATGATATGAGTAGTTATTAAAACCTACTTCACATTGTAATAATTGATATTTTAACTAATTAATTATAATGTGTTTTCCTAACCATCCCAAGGATGATTAGGAATATTTTGGTTTCACTTTCCATTTTACCCAATAGTATTTTAGTATATAGTAAATCTCCTAGGGAACTACAAGTGATGGAGAATATAGAGAATGTGTTTTCAATGATTTGTATGTGGAGC
>ML805481.1:309419-327202 GCA_009831015.1 Picea engelmannii
GGAACGTGGTTGGTCTTCAAACCAAAGTTGGAGTTTCTCCATTCTTGATTCACCTTCCTTGTGTCCTCATCATGAATTTCATGGGATGCATTTTCACTTTCAGGTGTCTTCTCTGTTACGAAATATTTCAATACTTCCATGATATCCCCTTTTAAAACATCTATCTTAGTATCCAACTTAGCTTCCATTGAATCCATCTTAGTATCCAATTTAGCTTCCATTGAATCCATCTTAGTATCCAACTTAGCTTCCATTGAATCCATCTTATTTTGTAGTTCATTTATGTCCCTACGCATTTCTTCACCTTCATCAAGAGTCTAATTAGGATTTTCTGGAGGCTTATTTGGTGTAGAAGTTCCCTTTTTGGGTGGCATGTTGGCCAAGTATCACTTTTGAACCTTGATTTTGACGTCGTTCTGTTAGACAATATTTCTTCTGTTGTATCTCCCAAGTTTTGGCCCTTCTGGGTATGAAACGTTCTCTTATGTATTTCTATGACATTTATTCTCTACAATGCCATAGGTCTAATAAAAATTGGATGTACCAAGTGGAATTTATGGTAACTTCCCCACAACTTGCTGATTTTTGGCCTTTCCAGGAGATCTCACTTGTATAGTGTTCCCCGTACAAACTAATTGATATAAAATTTTGAAACTCACACCTGAAATACTATAGAATGTCCACGATCCAATGCAATTAGTCCCACACAATTTGAATACTCTAGGAAGAAGTTATGATTGTTTTACCCGGAACACCTTCTTAAGACTAGTCAATAGGACTAGTTAGATACCCTATCTTACACAGGGTGTATCTACAAATTTAGGATGACCCAGAATATGAAATTTTTACCATAGATACCTTACTAATTTTTGTAAATATACTTTGGATCTCAGGTTCTGAAATGTTACATAAAATATTTTATAGCGAAAATTCTGCAATGACTCAGTTCAGGATGATTCAAGAACCCTATATTGTACAAGCTATATCCCTGAAAGTATAAGGCCTCAAGAGCTGAATTTTGAGCCCAACGTAACTTGATCCATCTACTAAATATCCTCCAAGCCGTTCCTTCTAAAACATTGTAGAAAAAAAATTATAGAAAAAATTCCAAGGTGTCTTAGATGTAGCAGTGAAACCCCAAGACCTTGAGCTCTGATACCATATGTTAAGAACCAAATATCAATATAGCATATAAAATCCTCAGAAAAGGTACTCAATGCCTTGAAAAAGAGAGAATTTTAGATAATAAGCCTCTTCGAGGGGGAAACCTCCTTTTACCCCACTTAAATGTTCAAGTACAAGATGATTCAAAATGAAAATGTCTCCTTGGTATATATAGGAGACTAGGAGGTATAATTACAACTAATGGCCTAAAGCCAAAATAAATAAAATAAAATTACTAATATAATATGCCCCAATTAAGGGGCAATGAGCCAATATTAGGGCTTAACATGATTTTACAAGGATGAGTACTGAACTGAGTCTTCAGAACACTGGGAGCCCTTTGAATCCCACACCTACTATAGTTAATGGCACCCCTTTGACCCCTGCAACCACAATGGTTGTAGTTCCATAGGAAACTATCATTAATACTACCCATTCTATAGTGAATGTTCAATTTCTTGCCTCAAACCCATTTGGGTCTTTTGGTCACTCACCGGGCTATAATGTTCAGTCCATCCCTATGGCCTCTAGTCCATTTTCCTATGGTATGCCGAATTTTACTTCGCAATTTTCAAACTCCATCCCAACTGCTGGCCCTAATGCTAGCATTGGACTTGGGGGCACTACACCTACTTATACTCCATTTTAGTTTGGTGGTTCTCAAATCCATCAAATGACTCCTAATATGGGAGGAATTCCCTCTTTTAACCTCGGGTCTAATCCTCTTTCTTCTAGGTGGAGAAACCAAACTGGCGGACGAGATTTTGCTAAAGTTCCATCCTATACCCTCACCCCCTTAGTGTTGATTCCGACCAACACATTTGGCATGAAGAATATACCTCTATCCTCCGGATTCACACCCGGAGGAGGTCAGTTTCACACCTTGGGAAACCCCCAACCCGAAGCCACTCCAGGTGGGGGCAACTTTATAACCCCCATCAGAACATTCCTACTGGAATGATGCCAAACTAACCTCTTATGAATCATCCTAGAGGAGGGTCTTACAATCCTGGACAAAGCCATGGTTCTTACTAGAACCATGGATGGGATGCAGTTCCTCAAACAAAATCTTTCCAAGGAGCTTGGGGCCAGATGTCGCAACCCCGTCTGCCTTTTTTGGCCATGCTTAATCTTCCAGACTTGTCTAACTTGATGAATGACCCTATGTGTCATGATCTAACATGCCCCCCCATCCACACCAATATTCCTTTGGACATTCTGAAATTTGAAGGTAAGAATGGAAAGGATCATGGTGATCACGTTACCACCTTTCACCTATGGTGCTCCTCGAATTCCCTTAGTGACAATTCCATTCAGTTAATATTATTTCAACACACCCTCATTGGGTTCATTGAGAAATGGTATATCGAGCTACCTAGGAGGGTATATGGGACCTTTATTTAGATGGTGTTAGTCTTCCTTAACCACTTCCAATTGTTGGTTCATTACGATGTTGGCCTAGAAATTCTGTTGACTTTACGCCAAGACACAACAACTCATATATTAGATCACATCCAAGAGTGGCATAGAAAGAAGAGGTGGATTAAGATGTCCATACTCCCATCCTTTCTTTTAGAATGGTTCCTTAAATATTTGCAACCTCCTAGCTCGAAGGATGTTGCTACATCCGGGGTCACAATTGAGGAAGAAGCGATCTTCAAAGCCCAACAGTTAGATATTATGTATGCTTAGTCTGGGATGGTATACCACATTCTTTCAGATGCACCGAGGTCAACCTATGACCCTAGACAAAATCCAGGACCTCACGCCTAGGGCATTGTATTCTCTGTTAATGTAAAATCTGTAGATTCAGTGACAAGCCATTTGAAAGAGTTGTCTCTAAACCAGTCTGTAGGAGAGGCAACTTCGTCTGTGTCTTCCAATCCCACTTAGTCGATGGATGTACATTCCTTGAAATTGTCAATCGAACGAAATGGTAACTAACAACTAGGCGAGAATAAGAAGAAAGGATGTAATAATAATCATAAGGTTGGGAAAAATAACAATAAACCCAAGGACAATGGTAATAATGAGAAGATGAGTAATAATGCTGGAGAGGGAAAGAGAGAATGATGTAAGGTGAAGTTTCCCTGTAATATTTGTACAAATGATCACCTTACTCATTTATGCCCCAAAATTGTGGAATCTACGAGGCTCTTATCTCTACTGCCTGTTGTGCTGAAGAATCCTTTCCCACATAACTAGGACATGGCCTCGAGCTCCTCAAATTCTAGAAATGCGGCCGGTGGGAGTCAAAACCCACTGTCACAAGACGATGATCATTTGTGTATCAATATGGTTGATTCTAAGTTTCATGTAGCCACCCAGTCTCACGGTTATAGTTCTTCATAGACTATACCTGGTCTAGAATCTCCTCCTCCTTTGGAGACAACTTTACAAATCAAGAAACCAGAGCCATCGCCTCATATTCCGAAAGGAGTACTTAAGCGCTCTACCCAAAATCCAAATGCTAGAGATGCCCATAAATAATTTATTGTTGAGGACCTGGGTCAAACCCCTTGTGTGATGTCAGCTCTGGAGGTACTCCAGACGTGTCCTTCACAGAGGAACGCCTTTCTATCTGTGTTAGGAGCTCTAGACCCCAATGGCTCGAAAGTTATCAAGTTTGATGTCACGGATGTGAAGCATCGCTTGCATTACCACGTGGCATTCCAAATCCACGTGGTGTAATCAAAGTATACCATCAACTGTGTGGTTGTTGATGAAGGCATTGCTATGTGTGTGATGTCCTTGATCTATTGGAAAGATCTTGACTCTTTGACTCTTTCTCAATCGCTGACCATGTTGATTTCTTTTGACGATCATTCCTTTCGCCCTCATGGTATCCTTCCTGCCTTTTTGGTCCAGTTAGGTGGGAATATGGTAGAGGTGGATGTTTGGGTATTTGATACACCTCTTTATTATAAATTGTTACTAGGACGAAATTGGACCTATGCTATTACTGTCGTCATATCGTCTGTCTTCCACACTCTTTTTTTTCCACTCGATGGGAAGATCGTGAAGATAGATTGGTTATCCTTTGTGTATGCTAGCCCCAATGCATAAGTTGGACCATCAATCCATGTGGTAAAAAATTCTCAGCTGACAACTGAGAATATTGGTGTCAGAATGTATTCATCCCTTATGGGTACCTTTGACTTCATGGCACCGAGTCACCATGTTTACACCATGTCCAATAGGACCGTTTCATTAGAGACGTCCATTCCTTTCCGCACTTCCTATTTTAATGATCCTTGGACCCTACCTTCCTCGAATTCGTCTTGTGAAGTTTAGTCACATGTTGGAATTCCCATGCCACTATTGTCAGTATAGATTGCATATCAAGTTGTTCTTGACTCTTCCACTGATCTCGATTTTGTTACC
The DNA here is from genome assembly GCA_009831015.1 of Picea engelmannii. NCBI lineage: Eukaryota > Viridiplantae > Streptophyta > Pinopsida > Pinales > Pinaceae > Picea > Picea engelmannii. The sequence goes on from ML805481.1 coordinate 313,968, forward strand.
TCCCTGACGGACGAGGAGGATCCTACTCCTAAGCCTGCGTGGGCCCCTTCATTGTATTGTTCACATGACTGCCTCGATGAGAATTTTCCCTCGGATGAATCTATCATTGAATCCATGAATGGTTCCGAAAAACCTTGGGATGATATGAATTATCTCTCTTATTTTCTTCCAGAGATTGAAATAATTGAACAAGATGACTTTCCATCTACTTTGAGTGAGATAGTCGGTCACGCCTCTGCTGAAGTCTCTTGACTACAGTAGGGAGTACTTGCTTTAGGTTTCCATGTCTAAGGAGATGATTTCTATGGTTTTGGTTCAGGAGGATGATGAGATCCATGAGCACGTCATCTACTATCTTACTCGAAACTTAGTTGGTCCTCAGCTCAATTATTCTCATGTTGAAAAGATAGCTTTGGCTTCCATTCACACAGTCCAACGTTTACACCATTATATATTGCTTTGTAAGAATACTGTGGTTACCAATGTCAATCCACTTCAATACATCCTTACCAGGAGTATCATAGGGGGGAAATATAATAAATGGATTGTCATTTTACAAGAATTTGATCTCGATTTTGCTTTTGCGAAATCTAGGAAATCACTAGTCTTCGCGGAGTTAATATCTGACTTTCCAAGATTAGATGAGGATTTTATCCATGTTGATTCATTTGCGGATGGATATATTTTCCTTGTCTCGTCATCTTACCCTTGGTATGGAGACATCGTTCTCTATCCTCAAACCTTGAAGTTCCCTCAGCATCTCTTGTGAGATTGTCGACAACGTGTATGATACCAAGATAAGAATTACACTATCATCAGTGACACTTTGTATCACCGAGTAATGGACAATATACCACGTCGTTGTTTAACTCATGAGGAAGCTGAGCCGGTCCTAAAAAATTTCTATAGTGGGGCTTATGGTGGTCTTCTTTCTAGGCTTCTGACAACCCATAAAATTTTGTGAGTTGGTTATTTCTGGCCATCTATCTTTAAATATTGTGTTGAAGAAGTTAAGAAGTGCCACCCCTGCTAGGTGTTCACTCAAGAAATGCACTTGCATCCAACCCCTATTCACCCAGTCATTATCGTCAGTCCCTTCACCAAGTGGGGGGTGGAATTCGTGGATTGAAACCCGACTTCGGCTAAGGGAATCAACACATTATCGTGGTCATTGAATACTTTACTACGTGGGACGAAGTCATGCATACAGTTAAATATTATGGGAATACTGTTGCCTTCTTCGTATTCAATCAAATTATCGCTCGGTTTGGTATCCCGAGTGATATTGTCACTGATCATGGCAATCAATTTCAGAAAGAAATGATGGTAGAGCTAGAATCCAAGCTAGGGTTTAATGGTAATTATTCCCCTTAATATCCTAGAAAAATGGACAGGTAGAGGCCGTCAACAAGTCTCTCAAGACCATTTTGCATAAAACTGACAGCCAAAGTAAGTCTAACTAGCACATTATGCTATATCCTACACTTTCGCCATATAGGACCTCGGTCAAGACTACCACTGAATTTTCCCCTTCCTAGTTAGTACACAGTGTGGATTCAATATTACCTATTGAATGCAAGATCCCTTATCTTGAGTTGGTAGTCACGCTACTACCTGGCACTTCCAATCTCAAGCGACGCCTTGTATGCCTAGAGAGTCTTGATGAGCAACGTCGAGACACCTCTATGACTATCGAGGTGAAAAAAAGACATGTTAAGGTCCAATATGATAAGTCTTTTTGTCCTCGGTTGTACACTGAGGGTGACTTGTTCCTTTTATATGATCAAGCCAAAGAACCGCTGGGGGCAGGCAAGTTTAAACCCATGTGGCACAGTCCCTATATCATGCAACGTGTCTTAGAAAAATGAGCCTATGAGTTAGAATATTATGAAGGGAATATGTTGGTCGAGCCCAGGAATGGGCTCTACTTGAAAAGATATTATGCTTGAGCCCCAAGATTGGGCGTAATTATTTGTATACTAATGTAATTTAGGGTATATATCTTTTCCCTTTATTTTTTTCTTCATCTTGCTTATCGAGTTTTCCCTTGGTTGGCAGATGTCAACGGAGTCTTTGGTCTACTTAAGATTCAGAGACAGAGCTAGTCGTCATACACGAAACTTGGATTCTATTGCTTGGGTGGTTTACTCACCCGAGGGGCTACTGGTGTCTTCAGGTGGTGTATGCATAGGGACATCCACAAATAATGTGGATGAATCTAACATCATTATAAAAATTTTGTGTGATTCTATCTCACATGGTATTCTCTCTTTAGAGGTTCGCCTAGATTCCTAGTTAGTAGCATGTCAGTTGAACGACAGTTACCACGTGCACGATCCTACTTTACTCCGACGATTCCTACGGTTACGTCTTTTAGAACGAGAATTTGATTTTATTACTTATTATCACATACCTAAGAGTTCTAATTATGTATCTGATGCTTATCCTAATTTTTTTTTAGATTGGCATTTGTCACATAAATAAAGCAAAGAAAACCATCTCATCAATGTACACATTGTAAAATAAGTAAAGCTGAAGATCCCTGTTTTATATATATCTAAAAAATATGGTGTTTATGGTACAAAATTGGGGATAACACCCTCAAAACACATATACATTCAATAATACAAGATCCACGACATCTATGCCTGTGGCATCAGATATGTGTCATGATAAAAAACTACGATGTTTGCAAGACACCGAAAGAGTCACACCCAAGCTCTAGGCACACCACCCACTTGCTGTTGCATGACCTCCGACAGATCCTCTACCTGAACCATTAGAATCCTATGTGTCAAATGAGACAGGTTTCCTTGCACATTTTGAAGGACTCTCTCTGCTTCTCATCCCACCGCCTCATCTCCCTGGTGCATTCGACAATGTTAGGGAAGTCCGTCCAGCTGTTGCAGACCTACGTCTGCGTCACACAAGTGTCTAGTTAGTACTTAAGCATCATCCAAAAATATTTTTGTTTTACAATAAAAAAATGCAAAAAAAAAATGAAATATTTAAAAACATTGACATACCTATGTCCCCATAGGTGGTCCCTAGTGGAAGTGGCATGTTAGGGTCCCCTTTGAAGTCGATCTCTGCATAGGGGTAGTCATCCAGAGAAATGACTTGTTGCCTCCACTAGTAAAAGAAATCCTCATTGTAGGGTATGGGAACCCTACCTCCTTTATATCATTTCATTACCTCGATTGACTGTGCCATGGATGGATCACGAGGTTCTCTCAGACTGATCTCGACTCTAGGTCCCAAACTTGGAACCCACTCGAAGCAAAATCTACATAAGATAGAGGCAAACCCGAAGTTCCTCTTTCCACCATGTTTTCATTCTAACAACTGGCTCTTCATATTAGCCAGTAGTGAGGTACACCAATCATATACAGTGGGTCTCAAGCACTCTACATAATAGAACATGAGAAGCCTCGATGCCTAGTGCAACAAAGCCGATCCAATGATCCTAGTCAAAATGAGGAAAACAATATTGAGGATGAGATTGTTTATCGCTCAGATGGGGAGTTGAATCCCAACATTCAAGGTCCCTGCTACACTGTGAGTGTCTATGTACTCCTCTATATTCATACCACCCTCATCTCCCCAGGCTTTGAGGTTCACCACCTTACCCCGATGTGATAACCTAGTCAAAAAGTATATATCCTCGACTTCAATCCTCAATGGTTTCCCATCGAGGTTGAAGATCTCACTGTCAGGATTCCAGTAATCCATGAGCATCTCAAGCAATATCAGTTGGGTCCTCATCCCTTTGATTGCCCATAATTTATACAAGCCACATCTTTTCAAGGTGATTTGGGCCCCCATATCTCTTTCCACAACAACATATAGCTCCTTGAGCTCCCTTTCCCTCCATTCTAGCACTATCCTACTAGATAAAGATCAATTTTTGAGTTAGCAACCATAGAAAAAATTGTTTATGGGGTTGTACGTGGGCTACTGCATTCACAGTTGCATATAGGGTTGAGTACACGTGCCCTATATTTTACACAGTCGCGTATAACCTCACGTATATGTGACCCGATGAATGGTAGCCCACATACACCGAAATACCCAATTTGGGCCCTAATTTACTCAAATTTTGAAACCTAATTTAAAAATCTAATCCACTATAAAGGAAGAGGAGGGGAAGAGGAATTACCCAGTCCAGACAGATTCTAATTTCATCGCTCAATGCTCCCATAATCAACAATTGAAGATCAGAGGTATTTTGGTCCAATTTTCACTATTTGGGTAAAACGTCAAAATGACATAGTAAATTTTGGTTTTGTTACTATTTATAATAGTTTTTACCCACTTTCTATAGTTTCGAGTCATTTTTTTCCTAATGGACCAATACAACAGTGGATTGAGTTGGTTTTTGTATTTTTCACCAGGGATTATTGTAGATTTAAACGTTATGTTGACCATTCGTAACCACAGGAAAGTATTTTCACTACCCAACATATAGGATAGGTATCCATTCTACCATGGACTTTTGCATTGTCCTATAATTGTCACTCATTTGCATTAGGTACGAACCCATTTTTTTTGACACAAAACCTCCCATATGCTATAAGATGTGTTGTTATCAAGTGGTAGAGACTTTCCAAACATGGTTACCCTAGTTAGATCCTCTTCTTCATTTGGTGCCCATGCAAAGATTTTTTCAATAGGACTGGGAGTCCCTTATAGCTAATACATGAATTTATGTTGAGCCTCATTTCTCACTCATAATGATGATGCCCTATACCTAGAGGACTCCCAACTGAGTTTAATTTAAGCTCTTTTCCAAATCATCTTCAAAAAGAGAAAATTTTGCCGAGTGAAATTGTCTCCTTCACACTCGTAAATTGGATTTGAAAGGACATCTATTTGGTACAAGCTTATCCCTTTTTCACACCAAGTAGACTAAGATCATGGAAAAGGACATTTTTTGGAGTTAAGTTGTGATTGCATCTCATTCCCTTGCTTGCAGTATTGAGCCTATAGCAAGTTCTTGCTTTGCGTTATAAACCATTTGCCTCAACAACTTTGCATCCTCAACCAAGAAGAACATCATTTATATCCTTCTCAATTTGACACCCTATACCCAAGAGGGAACATTCCCCTGAGTGTCCATCTCCTGCATGCATCTCCTTGCATTGAGCATAGGTATGTTCCACTGTTGGAAATATTTTTGCTTACTTGAGACACTCGTTTCCTCCTTTGTATCATAACATTAATTTGACTATGAAAAAACAAAAAAGACGGGTGGGAAGGGAGTACTATCTTATATTGGAAACAGTCGTGTCACCTTTGAACATAGCACAAAGTTATTGAGTCCATTTTTCATCATAATTTTGGGTTTAGCATGGCCTTAGGAGGTTGAGCTCGTTACAGAGAGTTTTCTCCACCGACTGGTTACTCTTCCAGTCCCTATGGAGAAATTGATTGATGCCTCCTGCATCTCATGGTTTCATCATTGAGTCTATGCTGTTGAAGTCTTCCATATGTCTCACGCTCTTATTCAAAGGAATTCTATCAACTTGTGTCAACCATTTCTAAGAAATCTTGACTTTGCATGTCAGCCATACTCTCAGTTTGTCTCAGAATCGCATGATGTTGTAGTCCTATCATGCACCTTGGTCCTATTTTCATCATTGGTAAACAACCTTGAACCCAACACTTGAAATTTCTTCATTGGTCGTTGACTGGGTGGTTTCCCTTGTGTTCGATGACAAAAAATCTATTCACACATTGAGATTCGTGTAGTGTATTGGATGCCATTAGCCTTGTCGGTGGTTTCCTCACCTTTGTAAGTAGTTTTCCTCATTGGTTGTTATTCAGAGGGTCTTTTTCGTGTACCGCTTGCACTTGGCACACTCAAAATATGCACAAGGTCATTGGTTTGTGAACATGTTCTTTGTCCGATTTCCTCCAAGTCATGAATCTCCTGCTTTGTAGCTCCTGCTGAATGATGAGAGATGCCTTAATTCTCTCCCTTCTGTGGGTCTCATTCCATCAAATTCAACTCATATATTCTATAAATGAGACCTAGAGTCCTATGAGTACCTTGAGTCTTGCAGTCATTAGTGGTAGTTTCTATCACTATCGAGAGTTGGGAATACATCAATGTCTCCTGATAGATGGATTCTTCAAGTGTTCGACCCTGACTCCTTTATTCACACTAGTAAGAATGTAATCGACGCCTTGATACCTATTTTCATTATCGGTAGGTTGTCTTATGTTTGTTAATGATATACCTCAATGACCAGTAATCAAACAATGTCTCATTGTGTTCGACCTCAACTCCTTTATTCAAATGGTGTAGACATGCACCTTTGGTGGTTTGTGTAGAAGACTTGAAGACATCAATATGTGGTCACAAATTTCCTGAGCTATTACTTTCTTTTCATTGGATTAGTACCTATATGAATTCAATGATCATGGGAGATCAGATTGTACTCCATGGTATAGAAATATCTTCAGATTGATTTTGAGATTGGTTCTACTGGGCATTGTTCGTGACTATGATAGCCTGTGGCATGTAACGACACTTTTATTTTACTATTTCGTGGCCACAAACAATTGTTTGGTATATTTGCACATGGATGTGCAGTTATATATCGATTTCTATTTTTTCACACCATATTGAGATCGGTCCCTAATGATTCCGTCCTTTTAGAAATTCTTGCTTCTGCCTTTTATATTGAAGGCGTAGTTGCTTGAAAACGTAATCAATACTTTTGAGACTTATAAAGGGTACAGGGGATTTATCCAAGACAGGCCCCCATTTCAACTTGACAGCTCCTATGGATGTATTCGTGAGCTTTGCTAAATGCTGAATACAAGCATTGAGCATCTTCTTTTTTAGCATCTCCGTCATTTTGAGAGAATTTTAACATGCAAAGTAGAAGGTGAGATAACTTATGAGGGTTCTCCACTCGAATAATCAATCATAATCTCGCCCATCAAATACCAATTCATTTTTGGTAAAGAGAGAGAAATTGAATGGTCAAGTGAGGTATGTTAAGTGACTCAACCCAAAAAGGATGAGGAATGAAGAAACCCTAAAAGATCGAAATACATAGCCGTAAGCATCCCTTCCAGTTAGAGAGCCAACAGGAGCAGATTGGGAGCCAGATACATATCCAGTAGAAGGAACAGAAGCTAGCGCAGAGGTAGAGAATACAGAGGTAGGTGCATAAGGTAAAGGTGGGAGAATATTGGACCCGAGGAGGCTAAAGGGTTACTGCATAGGGGCGTCATGCTACATAAGTATCCACATTAGTTGTATTCAGATGTATATGAAATTGGTTATGTGGTTTCTTCAGTGCTTTCATAACTGGCTTATGTTGTCCTCAGTGATAGTTGCTGATCAATGGGTGTTGCTCCCGGTGTGTGCAATTTATGCCATGTGATCCCGCTGATTGAATTATGATTTCCCGTTCATTTGATTCGTTAAGTGCTTTCCCTTTGCTTCTATTATTGGTGCTTTACCTTCCTTATTCACTAGAGAGGGAAACCCGACGGTTTCTTATCCCAGTTTAGTAATGAAAATAAGCAAGTTTTAATCAAGTAATAAAAACAAGCAACAAGTTGGATTAGCAGGCGAGCAATTGTGATTCAAAATTGGCAGCCATGTATGGAAAGTCAGTACATAATGTAATGAGCAACTAGTTCTTCCAGCTGGTTCCCCATCACTCCACTTTTGGGCTTTTATAATGTATTTTGGCCATCGCAGATACTCCTCTGACCTCACACATTAGGGGGCATCTATTATAGAAAGATTTGCCTCACCCTATGCGATATTTCACATAAGGCATTTTTCCATTTCCCTATGTAGACTTTTCATCCCTTTTTGCAAGTCCCAGAGCTAAAAATACATTTTTTTCGACATGTATGCGTCTTTCCTACTATACAACATGCGTAAACATAGGTTGCACCACTACAACCCGCGTACATCGGAATTTGTGCCAAAAAATGAAAAATGGTGTCGGCTTTCCATGTCACAATAGGAGATCTATGATCCTTGGCCTTCCATATAATGGAAATGTTTCGAATCAACCCTTCAGTTCCATTTGAAGGCTATAAATGTGCCAATTCTGAGCTATGGAAAAGAGGAGAAATAATTCAACTTTGAGAGCAAAGTTACTCTGGAGAAATTATTTACTTCATATTGAGTCTGCATTCCTTTTTTCCTTTAAGTCCGAACACAATGTTTATCCCCCAATCTCTTCCCTTATTGATTGAGAACTTCATTGTCTCTCTTCTATGAGCTTGCCTTTGGTGGAGGATTGAAGTGGTGGAGGCCCAGCTGGAAGGAACTTAGTTTCTCGATTCCGAACCATGTCAACACAGAAGTTTGTAACTTTTTCACTTCTGCTGATCATATAATAATAGAAATAGTCTTTTCCCGTCCAATTGATATATTGAAAATATTTGAATTATTATTCCATGGGTGTATTTGTTATGTATATTAATGGATTATACTATTGAATGTGCTAACATCATATATTATCACCATATGCTTTCTTTGCTTGGTTGTTGAGGATTAGTTGTAGGTATATTGATTTGGGTCGAGTGATCAACGATGGACTTCATCGAACATTTGGACGAGGTAGGCCTTTTATCTTGTCTTTCTAGGATATTGATTTATATAACATACTTGAGAATAGAGTTGATTTCTACAGTCATTTCCGTCTATTGTGGTTTACCCCTAGCCATAGAGATATTTTCCTCATAACACGCCTTCACGTGGTCTCTCTGGATTGCTAGAAGGATAGGGTCATAGAAATCTTCAAGCTTTTCCAAAAACTCACCTTCACAAGTGTGTACATAGAAGAAAACAAAGGGGAAGATAACCTATCAAAACAGGTGCTCCAAAAGAATCCTGAAAAAATAGTCTACTATAATTGTGAAGAGGATCATGAGGGTCCTCATTTGTTTCTAGATCTTTTCTAGACGTATTGGTGCCGAGGCATGGAAAATCAACACAATTCTTTTTTTGGGAGTCTAGCTGGTAGCTTTATTGAGGCTTTAGTATTTTGGTTTTGTTTGATTGATGCTCTTTTGGATTGAAGCTCTTGTTGGGATTTTTTTAGTCATGTATCTGGCTATGGTATATGACTCCATTAGATTTTTTCGGCATTTCATGTTGTTTATCCTGTATAAAAACAATTTATATTTTAATATAAATATAAAGCAAAATTTTTGTGGAAAAAAGTAACTCAATAAGATGCTCCAAGAAGGTAGTATTGTTCCTTCCTTACATATCGGTGTTTCCCTTACCTACACTCCATGTAGGTCTGTATATTCAAACCTTGTATATCTCATCTATCGCTTGAACATGTAGCATGTATACACGGTACTTGTATAAAAATGTGTATACCAATACCATGAGTTGTGGAGAAACCAAACAATTTGAATCAAATATGAAATATGAATGAGCTACAACCCAACTTAGCCATCACCAAAGTGGCTCATGATAACCGTTAGAGGCGAAAAGAATTGGTACTAAATAATCAATTAAATTTACTTTTTCCTGAATTCATGAATTTACCAATGTGAAAGATGTACTTGAATTGGTTATCCTCCCTCTATGTTGTAATGAAAATTTAGATAACTTAAATCAAACCACCTTAATAAAAAAGAAGAATAAGTTCTATACCGTACTTCTCAAGTAAACAAGTTTTGAGATAATTGTAACCAATCAAAACATAAAGAAATTAACAAGAGATCATCAAACTCATACTAGTAATGCAACTAAACTAGTAATGCAACTAAACTAGATGCATAAATCAAGAAACCATTTGGTTATAAGCCTTCGAGTACAACCAAGACATTGATGAGCAAACAAGTGCATTCTATGATTACATAAGTCTTATTAAAAGTGATTTTGAGGTGAAAAGCACAATCCGCTATAACTTGTAATCGTTGTTTCATAATCTTTTTTATAAAATACTTATATATTTTCTATTTTATAATGTTTTTTTAATAAATATAATTTATAATATATATTAAAAATATGAAATATATATATATATATATATATATATATATAAACATTTTTTTTAAACCACTCCAACTAATCCCAAAAAAAATCCAAAAATCAATCATAATAATCATTTATTCATACTTTGTATTAATTCTTATAAAATTCAAATTATATTATTTATTTATTAAAAAGATAAATCTTTAAATATTAATAATAATAATAGTTATAATTATTATAAGGTTACAATCTATATATCAAATTGGTGTATAAGAATCTCTTGTTTGTAAGATAAGAGATCTTTTTTCAGATTTAAGGTATATATACTTTACCTTTTTTGAATTTAAACTTATGAAAAAATATATATTCTTAACCATTAAATCCATTCTAATTGTATTACCAATAACATATATAATACTAATATTAATATACATACTAATAACAATTACTTCCATAAAATAAATGAAACATAAATTAAAACTATAAAAAAATATTTTTCTTATTTATAAATATGATATGAGTAGTTATTAAAACCTACTTCACATTGTAATAATTGATATTTTAACTAATTAATTATAATGTGTTTTTAGTAACCATCCCAAGGATGATTAGGAATATTTTGGTTTCACTTTCCATTTTACCCAATAGTATTTTAGTATATAGTAAATCTCCTAGGGAACTACAAGTGATGGAGAATATAGAGAATGTGTTTTCAATGATTTGTATGTGGAGCATATTTATATTGTATACATTAACCTTACCATGAAGAAACAATGAAGTACATAGGAATGATAAGTCATGTCAGGGTTATTGCCCAAAAATGCTCACAAAAAGTCTCTCAATTCAAGGAGTCTTAGGACAAGCCTTTAGCCCACCAAAATATATTGAGTTTGGGGATATAGAAGTAGTCTTATGACAAGCCTTTAGCCCACCAAAATATATTGAGTTTGGGGATATAGAAGTAGGGCACACTCTCATGACATGTCATTCGAGGTTATTTTTATTTTAATATTTTTGAGAGACTAGTTAAAATTTGTGCTTTTAAAATGCAAAATTGTATTTAAAAATGTTTATGGAATTGTAAAATTGAAAACAAAAGTGTGGAAATAGATTTTGAAAAAAGTGAATATTGAATAGATCTAAATTTGTAGTAAAATAAATTTTACTTTTTTATAAATATTCTATAACAATGTTATATAAATTTTTGGACAAATATTAAAAATAATGAAGGCACAACATACATAAGTTTTTTTTCTCAATTTAATGTTAAATAATGTTAAATGTGGCATAAATATTGTATTCCAATATTAACTAAATTGTAAATAATTATGTATAATTTTTTCATCAATTTTTAATAATTCTAAGTAAACATTATAAACTATTAACTAAATTGTAAATAATTATTTATAATTTTTTCATTAATTTTTAATAATTTTAAGTAAACATTATAAACTTTTAGATTAAGGTAAAAATATCAATCACATTATCATAGTTTATGGATGGTAAGTAAAGTAAACAATAGCCCCAAAGAACATGAGAATCATACCTCTGAATTCAGCTTCGGGGAATAGTAAATATGTCTGGCATCAAGAGTAATTGAGATAACCTTTGAGGATAAAATTATCATAGCCCATTATCATATCAAACACAACAAAGTGCAAACAAAATATATATTTTTTTTATTAAACATATAAAAAATATACACTTTTACATTGAAAAATATAAGAGCAAAAGATACCTATCACATTATTTACCATAGTTTCAAATCCTTTATAATAAATTTCACATCATCAACTAGGTGTAACAAATTTGACCAGTGTAACAAATTTGACTACAATTGATTTAATAAGTATATGTTATCCACATCTTCACACTTAGATGTTTTTATAATTGTTATTTTCATGGCTATGGGTGAATCTATGAATACCTGTCACACTTTTTAGTGAAATGTGGTGATGGAAATTTGAGATTTAAAATATTCTTACATATATGTTTTGTGAATTTTGATGTGTAGTAAAAAACAATTTGTAGGGTTGTCTTTGTAATGATATTTAAAAAATATTGATGACAATTAATGTGTCAAATTTTCATTTAATAAAATGCTTGTCCTTGAAAACTTCCAAAGAAGTTAACAAGTGACTTTTGTTACCAATACTTAATTTGATAATAAATGTATAATCTTCAAAAAAATATTATACAAACTCAATGTACACATAATGCACCAGTGCATGGTTATTGTTTTTTAATTTTTTTTGAAAAAATATTATTTTTAAAATTATTTTTTGAACCCCACAAACTAATATTTGAATCACATTTTATACACCTTTGTGTTTCCAACACCTTTTTTCATCTATTTATGTAAAATGAAAAAAGCAATTACCCTTTTAAAGAGGAAACATCCATGGAGTGTATACATATTTTTTTATAATTTTTTGGTTGTGTAGTTTTTAAGAGATACTTTTTTCTTAGGGGGATTTCACTATTAAAAAAAAGAAGAAGATCTGTATAAGTTTTAGAGAAAAATGCTATATGAAATAAAAAATGAGAAAATTATATGTCATTGGATAGATAGTACAATGATGAATCTACAAGCACCATGTGTGACACTCTACATGGAAGTTACAGAGGAATTTCATCTATTAGAAGTTGTAGCTCCATGAAAACTTGCAAAAGTGGGGAAGAATTCATGATTTTCAAGCCCTCGATCAAGATCTAATTCTTGACTGAGGGAATACTTTGATTGAGGGATTTAAAATCCCTTGGTCAAGGTATTTTAAAATCCTTAACCAAAATATTTTTGATATATATAATAGTTTTTGGTTTAAAAGGATCAATGGCGGTTTTAAGCCCTCAAAAGGTTTGAAACCTTGATTGAGGACTTAAAACATCCATCAAGGTAAAACCTGTATCAAGGATTTTCATAATCCATTTTTAGGTGAATGACTTGGCAAAAAGTGTGACTGAGATTCATGGATTCATTCTTATCTTTTCATAAATCTATTATATATCAATGTTGCATACATTTTTATACAGACATTGAAAATAACAAAGACACAACATACATAAATATTTTACCTAATTTAATGTTGAATGTGACATAAATATTTGATTTCAATATTAACGAAGTTGCAAATCAATATTTATAAAATTTTCATCAACTTTTATTAACCATAAACAATCTTTATAAACTTTTACAAAGATAAAATTATGAAAGTAAAAATATCAATCACATTATCACAACTCATTATCATATCAAACACAA
>ML805481.1:328500-346006 GCA_009831015.1 Picea engelmannii
TAAAAATGTTATAGATTTTATAAATATATACAAATATTTTAATAACATAGATAATACAAATCTCTTTTAACAACTTTAGAAATTGTGTATCACATTTCATTACCATATTTTTTAAATGGATTATATATCATTTACACATTTTAGTATATAAAGTTTGACCATAATTGATATAAAATTTATTGATCGTTTAATATTTGTAAAAATATAATTGTTTCCATTTTCATAGCCATTTTTATTAATTCATTGTCGTAGTTTAATTGTGAAAAAAAATGCCATTCACATATCATATATTTTTATTGCTAAAAATTAATATACATTAATTGAAATATGTCTAAGATCCAAAAATTACAAGAAAAAGATTGGTGAAATAGATGAATTCTACAACTTATCATCCTAGTTAGCTGAGAGAAAAACAATAGCATGGGAATTTCAAAATTGTTAGAGAAGAATTCTTTATTCCTATCTTTTATGAAATTTCATAGCTATGAAACAAGCATCACCATAATGACATAATTTAGATAGAAGGGTTATCTTCCATACACTGCTTTGATAATTTTCTCTTCAACCTATTATAAATTTTCACTATGAGCATTTATAGGTAATCCTTTCTCATATATCACTAAGATGAGATGGCCGTGTAGGTGTTGGTTCGCTAACTAATTTCATGGACATAAATGATGTTATGAAGAGAGGGTTTGAAAAGTCATCATCAAAAAATTGGGTTGTCTGCCTCACTCATTATGTAGTCTTTAGCAATACCAAACAATAATCTCTCTATTGCAAATATCAATAATCTCTTTTGGATTGCATTGAAAAAATACAAATTCAATTATTTATTTAAAATTCAATAATCTCTTTTGGATTGCATTGAAAAAATACAAATTCAATTATTTATTTAAAATTCGAGAAACAAAAATTAGTGTTTGAACTCATTAACTTTCATAACAAAATATAGTCTAACGTATTGCTTCGACAATTAAGAAAATATAAATATTTTTATTTCAAATACTTTGTTGGAGTAGTAATATATAGTTCATTGTTTACATTCATGCTCTTTGCATCTTTATATCATCAACCTTATTGTTAGTTTGACTTATGATATTGACATGTTCTAATTTCTATATATAAACTTAGAAAATATATCCTTAAAAATAGTATCCATGATATTAAATAATGGAACATGTGGACTAGAATTATGATTATCAATCATTAAGTGACATATTGAGTTTAGATACTTTCTCAACCTTTACTAGTAAAAACAATATCATGTTTTTGGTGGAGAATATTTCCAACATTCTTATAAGTATTTGATAAATCACTAACCATCTTCATCATAATATTTACTACAATATTCAATGCACTATAAAGAAATCAGAGAGTTTCCAAATTCCGTTTTTAGGTGTGTCTCCAAACATACCAAAAATCACACTAAATATCAACACTAGCAGTAAATAATAATATCATAATAATATTAACTATATCATAGTGAACCAACTCAAACATAATGATTTTAAACAAAAATAAAATGAATAAATGAATCTCATCTATATGAAATATCAAGAACAATTTCTACATTTGGGAGAAGGAAATTTGGGAACAATTTATTTTTCCAAATACAAAACATTTTCTCCCTAATATAGAATTTGTTCTCCTACTCTTGAGATATCCCATGTATGGACCATCTCATATAACATGCAATTTTTAAGATTAATGGAGGAATTCCTACCCTTGAGATATCCAATGTATATATTGCTCCATCTAACATGCAATTTTTAAGAGTAATGAAGGAATTGTTAAATCTCAAGAATAACAATGGTGGTTCTTTAGTCACCATCATGACCACCATGGTTGGATTCTTCTCAAACAAATGGTCATGATGATCTCCATAGAATCCAAGAAATAAAAATTTGAATGACCATTTCCCATCCTAGTTGTAGAAAGTGAACTCTCCAGATAAATATGTTTGACACCTTATCAAAGAAGGACGGTGATAAGACAATGGATTTTTTTTATTTAAAGTTCTAAATGAAGGTGTTATAATGAAATATGAAAGGGTTCATAAATTCCTATAACAAATCCATGGTTCGACGAGTAAGAAGTGTTGTTTCTTATATTGATATTTCATGTTTACAAGAATTTAATTTAAAGCTACTAGTTTTTTTTCTTCTTAAAGTGAGCCTTCAACTAATATGTCTAGATTCCATTTTATTTTTCTTCTAGAGGAAAAGGTGAGGCCATAACCTTAATTTTTCCAAGGTTGGATGCCATTATCCAACATGGGATGGATTTGAAAAACGATGTTGATTGTGTTTTGATTGATTTCATAGGTTGTGTGCTAGGTTTGGCCAATATTAATGCATTGAATGATTTGACAAAGGGAGACCATGTGGCTTTAGGTTTCAAAGAGATTCCAAGGGATTTCAAGTTATATTATGGTGACTTCAACAATGTAGACATATAATAAGATGAAGAGAGACTTATGCCTACTCATATGCCCCTAAGGGAATAGATGGCCTAGAATGACATTAAAGAAATAATCAATCTCTATGACCCTAATAAGTTTTTCAACAAAAATCACTTGAATTATGGTTCACTTTGTCAAACTTTTAGAAAGGTAATAAGTGAGTATTGAAGATATTGGAGAAATTTATGCTATCTAAACAAATATCTGCATTCTTTGAGCATGAGGGTAGGAATTTAGTCTAGGTGTTGGGATAATTCAACCTATTTGATCATCAACCCGAATTATTTTTTCCATATTAGGTTTTAATAAACCAAATATATTAATACAAGGTTCATTATGAGCACATTCAACTTAAAGCATGATTCACATATTAAAGTTATCAAAATAATGTGAGATTTGTCCCCATATCCCTAAGATAATAGAATATGGATGCTCTTGTGGAGGGATTCCATAAGAAGTGCAACTTCAATTTTGAGGTGAAAAGACAGACAATTAGTGATAATTAGACACAAGGAAATCTTGTAAGAGTTCAATAAAGTGTCATCAATGTCTAAAGCTATCCCTTTAGTGAGAAAATCCAACTTATGGCATCCAAGATTAGATATCACTAAAGGTATACGATATATACAAAGTAATGTAATCCCAAATTAGAGTTCAAATGTTTTATCTTAAAATTAGACATTGGCAAAGTAAGGCCTTTGTGTAATTGCCTTGCCTACAAAGAAGTAGTGGAATGCATTAAGACCCTAGAAAAAACTTAAGGAAGAATTATTGATGAAGTAAACATAGAGAAGGGGTTTCTCAACTATTATAAAATGGTTTTTAATATTAATGCATGACGAAGGAAAGAAATGTGGCCAGGCAGAATTGTATTAATGTAGTCCTTCAAAAGATAACACAAGAAAACCATTGGGTGTTTGATTAAGGGACAAAAATTAATGAGTTTCAAATAAACTTTAATGATAAGATTGATGTAAGTCACTTGGCTAGGATGGGTATCGATTGAATTTTATAAATCCATTTGGGACTTTGTGGGGTTAGATCTTCTACAAAGGTATAAATAAGTTATTTAGAATCATTTAATTGGAAGATATAACAACACGACATTAATCAATCTGATTTTAAAGTTGGGAGACTAGAAAATAATATAGGCTATAAACCGATAACTTTGTTGACCATATCTTACAAAATTTAAGTGAAATCGTTTTCCTTATCACTGAAATGTGTCCTAATGAAAATCATCATACTTAAGCATACATGATTTATTAAAACATATAAATTTTGGATATTGCTATTATTGTTTGGGAAGATATGGAATGGGATAGAGCCAAGGTTTGGAGGCACTCTTCAAAGATATACTTTGAATTAAGGGCCTACAATATAGTGGAATGGTTTTTCATCCTTGCCATGCTAAAGGTGCTTAGATTTCCCCCCTTTTTGTTAAGTTGGAAAAATGTTATTCTTCATAGGCCACAACTTGTCTTTTTAATAATTGGACCATGTCAAGAGATAGGGTTTCTCCCAATATGTAAAGGTTTCTTAGTAGACCCGACCCTATATGTATTGGTTGTTATAAATTTGTTGAATCCATTATCTATATCATACATAATATATTAATGCAAGTCCTTATTAAAGTTTTCCTCTCCTTAGTCTCGATGAACATAACCTAGTGAATTTTCATTTCATGGATGATTATTTTAAAATCATAATTCAAGAAAACAAGAATCTCGACTACATCATGGATTGCCTACTTTTTTTTGTGAAACCTTAGGGTTGAATTTGCAAATGGAAAATGCCTATTTTTTTGATAGATTTAGAATTCTTTACTTGACTAGATGCTAGACGAAAGATGGTATTGGATACAACATAACTAGGTATTTATATTCCTTGTATTTTCCTTGGGTTTAAGTCCTCCCCAAAAGAATTACAAGAAGCAGTGTCGTCAGGAGTGTAATCAAAATTCAATAAATGGATTATGAGACCTCTATCTCTCTCAAGTAAATTTCAAACATATATTAAGGAGGTAGTTGCTACTCTCATGTACTACTTGTCATTTTGGGTACCTTCTTCCCATGATTATGTTAATCTATAAAATATGGTTAGAAATTTTACGTAGGTTGAATCTAGTGGAGACATGTTTTTTCATAGACTTGGTTGGAACCTTTGCTATGCCCACATGGAGAAATGAGGAATAAATATTTTTTCCACTTGAATGCAAGCCCAATATCTTTGTATAAAATAGATCATCAATGTAGTGAAATGAAACGAGACATTAAATATCATGTTAATAAATTACATCAACTCAATGGCCTCTTATGTCTGCAATATATGAAGCAATCTAATCCTTAAGACCATGCTGGCCATTCAAACAACCATCTAGGTGAAGGGCACTTTTATAGCCAAAATAATTTTGAAATCTTGGGAGTTCATAAAACACATGTTAGTTAAAAAAACGTGACTCCCTTTGGGGCTTTCCTTCAACAACCATTATGTATGGTGTTGACTAGTGGTTCTTTTGGAGAGGAATCCATTAGCCAAAGTTTATTGATTCTCACATATGACTCTTTATAAGAAAGGAAATTCGACTTAAGACAATCAATCTAGAGAGTGGTAAAATATTAGACCTTAAAACAAAAAAATTTCTTGAACCTATAGATAAGAATATTGTAGAAAAGGTTTAGATGATAATCTCAAACACGATACTCTTAACCTTGTGTTTATAGGGCCACAATATTGGTGGAAGATGGAGAAGGAATTGAAGATTTGTTTTTTTGAAGTACAAGTCTGTAGATGGATACAAGAGGATTTCAAATCAAGTTGTCATTAAAGAAAAAATACACAAAATATAGGGAATCACACATGAGGAGAATATGTAGATTTATCATCTAAAATCCATCTAGGAGTGGTACCTAGAGCCCAAGAAATATCATTGTACTTAGTGCCTAATGCATGGAGGCCTGCCCATAGGGAAGTGATTTAAAGACCTATGGAATTTTCATCCCAAATGCCTAAAGAACAAAACTTCAAATACTTTTTTGGTTGATCAATCACCTCAAGGATGGGATTTTAATATTTTTCACTCCTTTCTACCATCTAATATCATCTAGAAATCCTCCTTTTGGGGCGATTCTCTCACTTGGGTGGTATACTTTCACACAACATGTCATTTGATTAGAGTTGATATCTTATATTATCTTTGTGTAACATCCCGCTCTTGCAGGCACTGAGCAAACTTATTCTTGAGGACATTTGCTTGCAAGTGATCCAGATTATTATACTATTGGCCGTTGATTATGATTATGAGGCATTATGGATGTTATTATATGTTATTTTGTTGTATTGACTTAGACAGGTGCTATTGGCTCGGTTCTCCTGAGTGTGTAGGATTTTGGACCTCGAGGATGTAGAGGCATCGAGGAAACCCTTGGAATTTGGATTGAGTTAGGGAGCAAACTATTGGGTTTTATTGTTGTATATATGATATATGTGAATGTGATTAGATTTTATGATTATGGATCTCATTTATGGCATGATTCGCTGATGATGAAGGCTGACGATATCTTGCCGACCAGACTCACATGTGGAGTAGAGGGGTCATGCACGACTACCAGAGACGTTGAGGGAGAGGTGTGGACAACAACCCTGCCACAACCTACTAGCACTCCCTCTGTGGCTCAAACTATAGGTTAACAACTACCTAGTTCGAGGAGACCCACGATGTCATGAGGGCAGATTAGGACAGTCGCTCACGATGATTCTAAGGGGTGCACAATAAGGAAGGGGCCTTATTCCTTAGAGGCCCTTAGTCTCCCATGAGATCACCTGGTGGAGTANGAGTAATTAAGTAATTAATGAAATTAATTTATGGTGCAATGAAGGGGATGGGTGGCACATGTATGGGGAGGATTTTTATGAATTAAATTATTGAACAATAAATTAAATGGGATTTTGGTAAAGTAAATGACTTAGAAACTCTATATAAAGGAGGGAGGAGGAGGATGATGGATCTCTTCTGGGATGCGTAACATTATGCTGCAGAATTTTAGACTTGACTGACTTAGCTTGTGGGAGTTGGGATACCCAGCTCGGTGAGGATTGGTAGCTTAGCCTTTAGAGGCAAGATGGGAGCTAGCTGATCTCTGGTTCAGTGTGTGTGGCCCCTTTGTATCTTGCGGGGCTAAGGGGGAAGAAGAGTACCCCTAGCGTTGGCTGGGAGGTACTGGTGAAGTCTCATCAGTTGGCAAGTTGGAGCGGCACGGAGCGCGTGGGACAACGACTCCAAGTGGATGACTTGGACTACGGTATGCTTACTTGATTCTACATGGTATATTCTTATTATACCTCACGCTTTCAATTTTTTATTTTTAATTGGGTAAAGAAAATGTTTGACTTAGCATTTTAATTGATAACTTAATTCCCCATAGCCTTAAGTTTGTTGTTGATTGATTCCCTTGGCTTTCGATCTCTGCATGTTGTGACTGCCCTATGGTTTTATTGATTTTGTGATGAGTTTGTGCTTCTTACTTCACCCTCGTCCCTAGCTCATCAGTCATCGCCTGAGTAGTTGGCCAAGAGCTAGATCGACGGTCATCACTTTGATGTTAATAGACCTATAGATCCTAACACCCTACTTTTCTGTGCGTGGATGATGAGCGAAGGATGTGTTTTCCCAGTTGTCTACCCATGTTGATTGTTCTTGGTTGATTGATGGTCATTGCACCTTCTGGCGATGGAGTACCTCCGCATTTGATTGCGTAAAATTAGAAAACCCTTGCGTTTCCTTGAAGGATTATCCCTATTTTTCCTTGATTGATAACCTCTGAGTTGAAGGCCCAATCTCTATGTTTAATCTCTTCGTTTTCTTGGGATCTACATTTTGATATATCCTCCTTTGTTCTAAATGATCTTGGTATGCGATCACTATTTTAACTTAATCTCTTCATTTTCACCCACTTTTACCCAACATTCCACCCACTCTTCTTGGCATCTTACCCTCAACAAATTGTATTCATGGTTGACACCACAACTCCTTTGTTTTCTCTGCATTGTAATGCAATCCTGGTAACTTAACTCTGCGTTTTATTATTCTGTTGGTAATATACTCAGAGTTTTTGATACACTCGACCACAAATTTTACCTCTACGTTCCATTATCCCTGCACATAATCAACCCAGAATTTAACTAGGAGAATTCAATTCATCTTTGAGTTCTTATATTTACTTTGCATTCTTACTCTGTGTTTCATATAAACTCAGAAGTTCATGTATTTATTGAACAACGAGTTATATTCAAAAATTCTAATTTTAATGGTTAACAATTGATTTTTAATGGATGACGATTTAGATATGTATATATTGGTTGTGACTTTATACATACATTGCTAGTGGCTGTGTTTTTCTTTTACCTTGATAGCGATTATATTAATTATGATATTGTTTTTCCTTGGCTAAAGACAATGTTTTATAATTTTTGGTAGTGAGTTTATTTGTGTGGACCGTCTCTATATACCAACGATTCCCTAATTATCCTTACGGACAATGTTACTGTAATAGACAACAACTGATGCCCTATCTATCTATTTCTGCAGAAGGAATTCTGTAATCCGTTCTTCCTATCCCTGCGCAAAGGGATCACACTGATGTTGTCATTCCCCCAGTGCAATTTTGTTCCTCCTCACAACGATCCTTCTGCCCAGGCATCCTTATTATTAGAAATGAAAGTTGGCTCTATTCCCATTAAACCCTTCAGGTACTATAAATAATAGAGAGCCTTCCCCCTCCCAAACTCAACATGGATCAAAAATCAAAGTGTCCTTATTTCCTTCAGGCCACATAACTAAGGACCAGAGCAGAGCATAAGTGAAATACTCTACCTATATATATTCCCAAATGATTTTTTTTTATTTAGTTACAAAAAATGAATTATTTCATCGGTGAATGCCTTTAAAGTATTGAAAGCTTGTAAGATATCCCGGCTAGCATATTCTATTTCTCTTAAATGAATTTATTACTTGTATTATGCATAGAGTTTAGACATTGATAACTCCATCCTATATTTTAGCCTCAGACAAAGAATTATATATGTTCATAACGTGGTTGTGTGGTTACTATCCTTTGATACGTTTTTATTGCAGGTGATTATTGATTTGTTAGACAATGCGAATGTTGTGTTACAAATTTCTTATTGCGAATTTTTACGACTTTCTTATTGGCAATTTGATTGATACGTTGATGACTGTGTAACAACCATGTTGAATGCATATTGGTTGGGTGAAAATATTGCATTATATGCTGAGTATCGTGATTTTACAATAATAATGATTTTACATAATTGTGTTGAGTTTGAGTGCAATTAAAGGGCAGCGATGTTATATAAATACGTTGTGTATTGGGTATAATTTAAAGGATAGCCATGTTATACAATTATGCTGTGTGTGACAACGTTTATCCTTTTGAAAATAATGATTTCTAGAGTGTTATCTCGGTATCAATTTCTCTAGTTGTATTCACCCACGACTCTGTTGGGTAGTGATTCATTATTGGTAGAGTTCTAATTTTTCTTTTAAATGTATTCACACCTGATATTGCCGAGCAATGATTTTTTTTTAAAATAGCCTTGGTTGGATAACTTGTTGTTTAGTTAGCCTATTCTAGTTATGGATGTTATTTTTCCTTAGTTATAGAGCCTTGTTGTTATTTAACTCAACAATATATCATGTATTTACAGTTTGCGATTTCATATTATGTAAATGACAAAAATATAATATACTTAACTTAGCGATATCAATGCTAGACGACTATCTATTAATAGACGTAGATTTTATAGTTAGATTGTGTTACCATTGTTGGACATAGATCATTTGATAGGCAAAAATGTGGATTGTTGACAAGAGTGTTTGATTTTGTTAAAGAGCATTTGTAGTTCCCCTTTATGATAAAATTTGTGATTATCGTGATAACATTTATAATAGTTCATTCCTTCACACTTAGAAATCATGCTTAAGGGATGAAGGGTTTGGTTGTTGGCAAAGTCGTTTGATAGCTTGCACGATTGAATGTGAGTGACGACAACTTGCGCCTTGTAGACTCATTGCTTGGGTGCGTGGGTAGAACCTTCTTGTCATTTAATTCGGTCTCCTAGCACATTGAATTTTCTTGGTTTATTGGTCTAGATGTGTTATGCTGTGCCAGGGTACTGTCACACCTATCACCTTGTGATGGAATGATTCTTGAGGAGGGGATCATTGCGCACCCTGAGGGATAAGGGTGAATGATAATGTGGCTGGATTCTATGCTTCCTTTTGTGGGCAATGCTTTTTGTAGTTGTTGTTGGTGTTTGGGTTGTAATGCCTTCATGCATTTGGTTTTGCGTGCCATAGAGGTTCTAGTACTTGTTGTCAAGTCTATTGCGTCAGGATAATGGATGATTGTCCTTATCTTGTAGGCATTTCCATGTTGTGTTGGACAGGTAGTTGTTTCATTCTTGATGTACGCTTACTTCGCCTAGTTGCTCATTGGGCCAGTGTGCTGAGTCACTGTTATCTATTGCCTAATCTACATGCGTGTTTTCGTAGTTAGGTTGTGTGGGTCATTTTTTGTTGCCATTGCCTCCCTGCCCAAAAACATAAAAAAAAAATTGTGCACTTTTCTCTTTGCTTGGAGTCACAATGAAGGGGTTGTTACATATGGTATCAGAGCGGGTTCAACCCTGCGATTGTGGATCACCAGGCTTTCCACTACAGTAAACCTTTGAGTTTTAATATAGCACTTATTAAAACTTTAACATATCTAGGTGGTAATATTGATTAGAGGATGCCACAAAGGTTGTAGCGCGGTACCATGGAAGGAGGTGTGAAGCCTCCAGAAGTGCCCGCACCATCAGAGTCTAACCCCATGGGAGAGGAAAACTCCCATGGTATGGATTCAATTATTTTAAGGGATGATGATGGTCTGACCAGGGTCCTTCCATAGATGGTCAGAGACAATGACTCACCTTCTCTACTGAGATGAGGCTAGGGTGCTCATACCCCTGAGGGTCCATAATGTGCCCAATCAATACCGTTAGTTTTCACTGCAAATTCGAGAAGGTAAAATTTCCCAAGTTCTTTGGTGCCCTAGACAGTGCAGCCACCGAGGCTTGGTTGGAGAATAAGTTGAATTTCTTTCACTTCACGACTATACCTCCAACATGAAGGTCCACAGGGCGATTTTTCAATTGAAGGGGAGCACTCTTCTATGGTGGAAGATGCTCCTATCACTTTTAACCATGGTCATTGAAGAGATGTCATGGGAACTGTTCGAGGAATAGTTCCACGAGAGTTATCTTCTGAGGAATTCGTCGAGCATCAACTCAACGAGTTCAAATGCCTTACGACAGGGAGGTCGTATGGTGCCTGAGTACGAGGCCTATTTTTGGATTTGCTTCGGTATGCTCCACACCCTTACCGTGAAGCTTAAAGTCAATAGGTTTGTGTTGGCCTTAGCATTGTAATTCAACTTCTACTTTGGGTACTAGGATTACTGGACCAAAGAAATTATGCTGGAATGTGGGGAGCCACATTTCCAGCATGACTTCCCAGTGAAGAGGACTAGAGCATATGGATCAGTTGGACCCACTACAATGGGTGACTTGGGAAAGGCCCATCGGATTTGTGCAGTGGTGAATAACCTCCAGGAAGATCACCAGTCAACTGTTCTCGAGATGTCAGGTACCTTCGCTGACCAAACACTTAGTATTTTGATTGATCCTGGTGGTACCGAGAGTTTCCATTTCTGGTGCAATGCTAAAAAGGATTAAGGTAAGGCAGTTGAAAAGGATGAGTTTAGCTTTGTAGAGATGGCTCCAGGAGCAAACAAAATGTTGGAGGAATGGTTAAATATTGTATTCTTAACCTGAGAGATTTTTTCATTAGGGTCGACCTGTACGTCACGATATTAGGATCTTATGATGTCATAATCGGTAAGGACTGGTTGGAATCACATAAGGCGATACTCAACTGTAAGACAAAATGCTTGAGATTGGTCGATGATGAGGGACAAAGACACATGATTGTAGGACAGAACCATGGAGCTTCGCTGAGGTTCATCTCCTCCCTGTAGCTACGGAAGAGCATGTGCAAGGGATGTAAGATTTATGCGATCCTTGCATTAAACGAGAAGGGAGCAATGAAATGTCTAGAACACCTTTCAGTGGTGAGAGAGTTGCGGATGTATTCCTGAAGGATTTACCTCATATTCCGCCATAGAGGGAATTGGAGCTTACCATAGACCTAAAACCGAGGAATGAATTGATAGCTAGAATGCCTTATTGGATGTCGACCCTGGAGTTATAGGAGTTGAGAATGCAACTGAAGGAGTAGCTAGACCTAGGACTTATACATCCAAGTGTGTCACCATGGGGCGTGCCTATTATTTTCACATGAAAGAAGGATGGGACATGGAGACTCTGCACTGACTACTATCATTTAACAAGGAGACGATCAAGAATCAATATCCGTTGTCGAGGATTGATGATCTGTTTGATTAGATGAAGGGTGTGATGGTGTTTTCAAAGATCGATTTGCGATTATGGTATCACTAGTTACAGATCAAGGAGGATGACATCCCTAAGACCACTTTAAAACAAGGTTTGGATAATATGAGTTTACTGTTTTACCGTTTGAACTAACAAACGCCCCAGGGGTATTTATGAGTTTGATGAACTGGGGTGTTCCGTGAGTACTTGGATAAGTTTGTCCAAGTATTCATGGATGATATTTGATTTACTCGCGGACGATAGAGGAACATGACAAGCACTTGCATTTGGTACTACAACATCTGCGAGAGCATAAATCGTAGGGGAAGTTGCCCAAATTCTCATTTTATCAATCGAGGATTCACTACTTAGGGCATGTCATCTCTGGAGAAGGTATCACCATAGATCCAACAAGGGTCAAGGCTATTATGGAATGGCCTGCATCGATGGATGTCCCGGAATTGAGGGGATTCATGGGTTTAGAAAGATACTATCGACGGTTTGTTGAGGGATTCTCAAAGATATCAAAACCGATTATAGATTTATAGAAGAAGAACAAGAAGTTTGTTGAGACCGAGAAATGCTCGGAGGAATTTTGGAGGCTCAAGGAGCTATTGACAACAACACCGATACTAAAGCTCCCTTACATGGACACTGACTTCTTGATATGCACTGACGCATCCAAGGAAGGCTTAGGTGGAGTCTTGATGCAAGACGGTCGAGTGATCGATTACATATCGAGGAAGTTGAGAAGGCATGAGGAAATTATGTGACACATGATTTGGAGTTGTTAGACTTTGTATATGACTTGAAGGTTTAGAGACACTCCCTTGTTGGGTGAAAATTTGAACTAAAGACGGAGCATTGTGGACTACAACACATCTTTACGCAAAGAGACCTAAACAGGTGACAATGACGTTGGTCGAAACTACTTAGTGAGTATGATTTCGAGATTTCTTACATAAAAGGAACATTGAACCAAGTGGAAGATGCATTGAATTAGGGACCACACATCTTTCGGTGTTGCCTCTTCATATGAATCTACGTGAAAACATTCTAACTTTACAACATGAAAATGAATGGTACAAAGAGGCCAAGGATTTTATCAGACAAAGCACAATGATGGTACCAAGATTTGAAGGATTTATGTTTGACAACGATGGATTATTGAGGTTTAAAAATCGGATTTGCGTACCACTAAACGCCGAGTTGAGGAGCTTGTTCCTAAACAAATCTCATAGAACAATATACATGGCTCACCCGGGAGTCACGAATATGAGGGAGGACCTTAAACCCTTATTCTTATGGAAAGGAATGAAGGAAGACATAGTCAACTATGTGGTCAGATGTCTAGAATGTCAACAGGTAAAGGCTGAACATAGACATCCAACAGGGTTACTATAGCCACTCACTATTCTAGAATCGAAATGGGAGGTTATTTTAATGTATTTTATTGTTGGATTCCCACTGACGACAAGGAGACATGACTCAATTTTCATAGTAGTCGATACTCTGACGAAGAGTGCTCATTTTATTCCTGTGCGTATGACGTATCAAGCAGCTGACATAGCTAGAGTTTTCATCAATGCTATTGTGAGGCTACATGGCATGCCTAAGAGGATTATATCTGATCTAGGATCGATGTTTATTGGATGATTTTTGACTAGTTTCCAAGAGGCCCTGGGAACCCAAATTAAATTTCGTACTGCGTATCACCCAGGGATTGATGGGCAGACTGAACAAATGAACCAGACCTTGGAAGATATGTTGCGCATGTATGTGATGGACCAACAGAAGCGTTGGGAATAATTCTTTCCACTGGTAGAATTCACTTACAACAACAGTTACCAAAACACCATTAAGATGGTGCCTTTCGAGTTCCTTTTTGGGTGACCATGTCGAAAGCCTCTGAGTTGGGATCGTCTTGGGAATAGGGTCCTGGTTGGACTGGAATTGATCCAAGAAATGGAATATTAAATGAAAACTATAAGACAAGGGATCAAGGAAGTGCAGGATTGGTAGAAGAGTTATGTCGATGCACGTCATGTCGACCATAGTTACGATGTGGTGATCGAGTATTTTTGTGGAAGAAACTGCATAAGAGTTAGATAAAGTTCAGAGAAGGGGTTAAATTGTCTCTTAGGTTCACGGGATCCTATGATATTGTGGAAAAGAGAGGCCCGTGACCTAATGACTAGCCTTGCCTGATTCTTGAGGCATATGCACGATGTCTTTCACGTCTCTATTTGAGACTTTATGATTAGTGATCCTACACCTGTTTTTATTTGAGCACCTTGGAGGTGTTGGATGAGGGTGTGCTCACAGCTGAGCCGATCTGCATCCTAGATCATCGCATTCAACAACTATGACATTGAACAATATATGAGGTCAATGTCCAGAGGGAACACTATAGTCCACAATCGGTGACCTCGGAGGATGCATATGATATGCGCCAATAGTTTCCATTTTTGTTGGATAGATAGACTTATGATACTATGATACACGTTATTTTGGCACTTTTTACTATGAAACTTTGGGATGAAGTTTAGACCAAGAGGGGCTGTGTGTAACATTCTTCTCTTGCATGCACTGAGAAAACTTATTCTTGAGGAGACTTGCTTGCAAGTGATCCATATTATTATACTATTGGTCATTGATTATGATTATGAGGCATTATGGATGTGATTATATGTTATTTTGTTGTATTAACTTAGACAGGTGCTATTGACTCGGTACTCCTAAGTGTGTAGGATTTTGTACCTCAAGGATGTAGAGGCATCGAGGAAACCCTTGGACTCTGGATCGAGTCGAGTGAACTATTGGGTTTTATTGTTGTATATATGACATATGTGCATCTGATTAGATGTTATGATTATGGATCTCATTTCTAACATGATTCGTTGATGATGCAGGATGACGATAGCTTGTCGACCGGACTCACATGTGAAGTAGAGGGGTCACGCATGACTGCCAGAGATGTTGAGGGAGAGGTGTGGACAACAACCCTACCACAACGTACTAGCACTCTCGTAGTGGCTTGAACTGTAGGTTAACAACTACCTAGTTCAAGAAGACCCACGATGCCATGAGGGCAGACTGCGACAATTGCTCACGATCATTCTAAGGGGAATGCAATAAGGAAGGGGCTTTATTCCTTAGAGGCCCTTAGTCTCCCACAAGATCAGCTGGTGGATTATTGACTCCAGGGGTTTTTGATGTCTATCAAGTCATTCAAGAGGCGAGTGGCACCCTTGGAGCACAGAGTGCGTCTTGAAGGGCACGTCACGCAATGGAAACATAATGAGGTGAGTGGAACCCTTGGAGCACCTAGTGTGTCCCAAAGGGTACGTCACGTTGTTAAATAATAAATGAATAAACCTATATGGCCTTAGAACAAATAATGTGATGAGAATTTTTTTAAACAATTTCCCTAATAAATTGTCGCCCAACCTAGGAAAATAATGTCTAGGTCTAAGTGATACTTGTGATAATATATATATATATATATATATATATATATATATATATATATATATATATATATATATATATATATATAATAATGATAATCATCATTTATCATGTGACGAGAAGGTGGTAAGCAATTCAATTGATTTATAAAAATATTTTGTGGGGATAAAATTTAAAAAGGGGAAATAATTGTTTTGTTATATTATGCTAATTAAAAAATTATTAATTAAAATAATAATGATAATCATCATTTATCATGTGACGAGAAGGTGGTAAGCAATTCAATTGATTTATAAAAATCTTTTGTGGGGATAAAATTTAAAAAGGGGAAATAATTGTTTCGTTATATTATGCTAATTAAAAAATTATTAATTAAAAAGGAAAAGGGGAAAAAGGTAATTTTCTGCACATGCCAATTTGAGTTTTAAATGAAAGGGGAAAGAGGGAAATTTAAAAGATTTAGGAAACTAGCTAAGAGTTCCTTCGGAACTCAGGAATTCAAAGAGGAAGGAGCGCGTAGTAGAAGAGAACGAATCTCGGGCGTTAGATCCGATGATGGGGCCCTACCGTTGTCATATCCAGGAGAACCTACACATTCTTTAAAGTGCAAGGTGAAGCAAGATTATAAAATCCTGAAAGCAGGAGGACCATCCATTTTCAGGCAAGACATCTGGTCATAGATCATCTTTTCGCTGACTGAAAAGTCAAAGAAAGGAGGTGCTCCAACCTACGATATTGCGATACATGAAATCATGAAACGCAAAGTCCCGATGAGATCAGGACCATATGATCACGAAAGTCCGTGGGCCTTCGATTAGAGAAAAGTGGATATCGAGGATCACAACTTGGAGTGTCGAAACACTTCCTCATAGGAACGTCGAAATGCCAAAATGCGAAATGCCGAAATGCCGAAATGCGGAATGTCGAAATGCTGAAATACAAAACGCTGAAATGCTGAAATTCAAAATGCATTTTTGGTGTAGGCAGTGGTTACCACCAATGGTCATGAGAGAGGGAATAGATAGCACGAAGCTATGCTCCATTTTAGAAATCGCAACTTGGAGTGTCGAGACCCTTCGACACAGGATTTCCAAAATGCGAAATGTGAAACGCATTTCGATTATCCTATGGTCACATCCAATGGGCATATGGTTTAGAACAAGTGTCTTGCCGAAGCGCTCGAGGGTTATTCTATGATGAAAAGTAAAAACAAACATATGTTCATTGAACGATGTTGACTAAATATTTATACTGATCGTGTGGATGCTGTTCTTCTTGATGCCTTGGCCAATAATGATCACTGTAAGGTAGTTATTCAATTATTGTAACTAAATGTTCGAAGCCTGAGGGTTCTAGTGTATGCTCTGAATATATATGGCAAATATAAGTGAAATTTTGTATAATGGAATTAATGGTAGAGCCGTAGCTCTAAAAAAAAAGACACAGAGGAGAAAAGTAAAATTCATTTCTGTAAATTAAGATGAACTGAAATAAAATTATACAGAGACAATGAGAATAAATGATGAAGATAGAGAAAAGAGTAAGGAGAGAATACATATGTGCAGATTGATAAATCTAAGTGGTTTGGTCAAGAATGGATTTTGATATGAATATATAAATAGATAAGATTTGAATGCTTAATCTTTGACAGAGAAGATAAAGAGTTGGTTTGCAAGTTCTTAGTGACAGAGAAGGATTCCAGGGTGGTAGGGAGGAGCAAGGGGAGACTGTAAAAGTCTCCTGTATAAGTTGGTGCTTGTACATATGGGAGTTGTATCTTCCATTCAGTAGGTGTTGAAGAAACAGAGGTAGCAGCGTCATCTGGGTTGTAGCTCAGTTAAAATAAGAATGTAAAGAAAAGTTGGAGCTTGCCTTTCATTCATAAAAAGAAGAGGTTTTTCCCTTTTGGGTTTCCTCATGAAAATCTCTATGTCATTGTCTATTTATGTGAGTGCATATTAATTGATCTGAATGATTTGTAGCAAGACATATAGTAAAAGGCATAATTTGTGTTCATTGAGTAATCTGTTTTAAAGAAAAGAAATATTTTTTATCTAA
>ML805482.1:0-12069 GCA_009831015.1 Picea engelmannii
TGGGCAACGAGAGCACCAGGAAGAGGCCGACGCATGGATGGAAGCTCCCTCCTCCTCCATTCTACAAAATTCGCAGGACCAACCACCACTTCTTCACCCGGAGCACCTGGAATTAATCTTCGATGTACGCAGCATGGTGGACGGCCAAATTTTCAGAGCCATCCGCATCAATCAACACCTGGATATGCTTTACGCAGGCCTACTCCAGCACCACCCCAAGGAGCCAATGCCCCACCTGCGCGTAGGTCTACGCTATCCCAGTCAGACGAGGCAAGCAGAAAGACGACCAAGGAAACACCGACTAAGAGGTTTTCCTGTTTGTTTACTGTTAGAAACTCTTTTCTTTTGATGCAAACCAGAGCTGTAGCTCATTTAGCTTATAGCAATGATAGCGGTAGTATTGTAATGAACAGACTAATACTAAGGTTGGCCATGCATCCTGGTTTCCTTCGGGCAGGGTGGCAGAGTAACACTTTGAGTTTAGAAGCTAGCATGGAATGGTCAACTATCTCGATTTCCTTTCCAGGCGGGACAACTAGCACTTCAATAGAACTCTATAATTTTACAATATTAATATAATAGGACCTGCCTTTTTTATTTAAAAATAAAATAAAAATGTGAGATTCACATACTTATTAATGTCATCTTATTTTAATATGAATTGCTTTACAAAGTAATAACTATAATGCTACTATTAAATTTTCTAATTCACTGTTTAAGTGATTATTTAAAAAAGTTGTTGTCATAAATAATAGTGCAATTGTTTATATAAAGAAATGAATATATAAATAATAATAATTATGCTGAATACATATCTTAATTATAATTATAGGTTCTATAGAGAACCTGTCTACTGGTTATGTAGAAAACCTGTCCACTGATTGACAGGTTTTCTAAAACCACCTTTTTCGTCTAAGTATACATTACTTTGAAACCACCTCTATCATGGAACTGTCATAGCATCACTGCAAATGTGTACAAACTGTCATATCATCACTGAAAATGTGTAGAGGTGATGATGTCTTCTCTTGCCACATGTTCTATCCACCGTCTATATGCCCTATCTCTTTGTTGTCCTATCTCTCTTTGATGTCCATCGTTCCATCTTGATGTCCCTGATGTTATCTATTATCTCCTCCTTCTCCATCACCGTCACAACAGTTTCCATTGGACGTAAAGCCATGCTCCGGAAATCAACACCTACACTGCACATCACATCGAATTCGGCCGACAAAACCTGCAGGAACAGCCGGCCCAGGAACTCTTTCATAGACAGGTCGTCTGTGAAAAGCGTGCTCCTCTTCAGGCGCTGCGTCGACAGATATTTAAGCACGACCTCCACCAAAATGATGGACGAGCACAACAATGTGATCTCTGGATGCTCTTCGCAGAAATCATCCGCATGTCCGAAGAATCGAACCCCTGATCTCGCGACGTCCTCCGTGTAGTCCTTCCTAGAATGGGAGAGCACCGTGTGGCCCTGCTTCACCATGGTTTTCACCAGAGATATCAGTTTTCCTCAAAATGCTCCAGCTTATCAAACTGCTATGGTTTCCTTGGACAAAAAGGGCCCTCAAAGGATGCATGTATCCTCAAAGTTATACAACTTGCTATATGATATGTTTTAGAAGCATATTCATAAATATGAGCAATTTGACAGTATTGCCTCATCCATTTCAATTCAAGGTACAATTCCTCCTCCTTCTTGTCCTCCATTGCCTTTAAATGTAAAAATAGATTTCTTATACCAGCATGAGAAAGACACGACATATATTGATTTGTTCTTAACACAACAACTTGCTATGTTGCATAATAGAGTTCAGGTTGACTCTAAATGCACGCTTATCCTTTCAGCAAATCAACTTTCTATGTTTCATAATAGAGTTTGGGCTGCCTCCGAGAAGAACCATCCCAAACCAACGCTCATGCATGCATCTTTGCCAAAGAGAATAAAGTCGGTTCCGCTCACACAACGTAGGACACTTCCCATCCATGCTTTCATTTGTGACAACACTCATCAATGACCATGCAATACGCTTAGTTGCACCTTTCCTTTAGTTCAATCAAACATAATTCTCAGTGTGTGACCTGAATTGCAATCCATTGTTATTGAGAAGGGATTTTATTTCATGGTGTTAACTTGCTATGCTGCATAATGGAGTTCGGGCTGTTGCTACATGCATGCTTGTTTTGTCAGCAAATGCATCATCTCTGCAAATAAAACACAATTATATCTACTCATCATGAAAAATATTTGCTTTTAAAATGTTTAGGGATTTTATTTCATGGTGTTAATAGAGTATTCCAGTAGTCGAGTGGTAAGTTTATAAACTGCTTCTGGTTGGCTGACTATAGTTGGGCTTGCTAAGGTACTGCAAATCTCACAAGACACTAGCCATCGATAGGAGTGGTAACCTGCAAATATCACAAGGCACTAGCCATCGATAGCCATCAGTAGGAGTGGTAGCCTACCCAAGGGAATCAATGACCCAGAATAAACATTGACCAGGTTTTCCAAGAGTTCCAATGACCTCTGGGGCCATTACTTAAATGCAACAATTGCTTGGTGAGGTTGGATGCCAATGGTTTTCTCCTTGTTTAGAAAAATAAAAAGAATTAAAAAAGAAAGATTAATCTAGTCATCCTATTTGATGCCTGTTCATTTGTTTGATGTGATGGCTGATTTTACTTTCACAATATATGCATTTTGGATAAAACAATGTTTTTGTCCATGGTACTACTTTTTGTTAGTTTCTTGTCATCTTTGTGCATGTTTGCTTTATGTGTTATATGCACACAGTTAAGTATGAAGTCCACATCTGTGTTACCACACCCCAAATATGAAGTCTTCACTTGCATTACTCCTGCCAAAGTTGATAAATTCACATAATATTATATTTATAAGATTGTTGTGTATCCTTGGGCTGATAGTTGTGCCATGCAAGATTGTAAGGGGTCATGTTGTGCCAGCCCACAAGGTTTCTTGTATGAATGAGCACACTACATTAGCATAGAGAAAATATTTTTTCAAAACTATGGCTCTCTTTGTATTACTCATGGGTAGATATATCTAATACAAGTTTGTGACAAAACTGGTGATGGAAAACTAAAATAGATATGCAGTTCATGTAAGTAGAGTAACCTACATCGATTTATGCCTACTGTTTACAAATCCATGCATAACACATTCACCAAAATCATAGTCACAGTAAAATATTAAAGCAAGTGCTAATTCACCATACACCAACAAATGAAATGTCAAATATCACGCAAAAAAGAAAACACCACAAAGACTTGATGGATTTCAAAAACAACAATATTTGAAAATTGATTTGCAATAATGACAACAACTGAATATTTATTTGCAATTTGATAATTTCAATTTACACAACCCTCTGCTCTTACACATCAATGAATGAACAATAGAATGCTTCCTCCCTTGATTGATGCCCCCAACAGTTGGGTGTAGCTCTGTCCAACACCTAGAAAACACCCAATCTCTCATACAACCATCTAAACACAACAAATTGCTCATACAACCATCAATGCCCAATGGACTGGTTTATGTCAACTTGTTTTTACCCAGCCATGCACACTCTCTCTGCCTCCAACACCATGATTTCTTCCTGTTTTTATTAATTCTTAATTCATAGGAGAGGACGATGACAAAAATTCTTCAACCACCTAGATGTCCATCATTAAGTTGTTGTCTCACTCGTTGAAGGAAATGGATGCCAATAAATTTGTCCTCATTAGAAAAACTCAATTTATCCCTTTCCTAGTCAGTGAAATCATGAAATTGGTGGTCGCTTTTGTATTTTATGCATTAAGAAAACAAATTGTGCTTTTCTTGGAGATTTCTTGAACATTAAAGATAATTGTAAATAGATTTTTTTTTGGTTGTATGGGATAGCCAGCAAGCCAAGGATGCTCCTACATCAAACTCCCCTAGTAAATCAAAATGTGAGCATCCTGGTCACATAATTTATGATGAAACCTTCATCAATTGCTGACCAATTCGACCCATCTCCGCTTCAGAAATCCATGTTGTGTCTTCCGTCTTTCCAACAAACCAAATATTCTTTGTACACATTCCTCATCATCCTTTGGCAAAATCTTTCTTCGAGGATCTCTTCCACTTCATCTCATTCCTATTTTCGAATTTGCATTTTCCAATTTGAAACTTGTGCTTCTTTTTCTTAATAATGGGCACCTTCATGGTACTCATACAAATCATCCACATTGAAAATTGGTGAGATGTCCAAACCTTTCAGTAACTCAAGCTTGTATGCATTATTTTAAAACTTCTTCAAAATTCTGCAATGCCCTGTCTTCTTAAATTTTAGCTTGTTATACATTCCTTTTGGGAACCTCTCCTTCCTTAAATGTGCTAACACCATGTCTACTTCAAAAAATTTCTTCTCTCTTCTGCTCAGATCTGCATCTTCTTTATAGTTCACGATGCTTAATTGTAGCTTCCTTCTAACCTGCTCGTGCACTTCTTTCATAAATTCTGCAAATGTTTCAACATTCATGCTTCTCACACTTGTCTTGGGTAAGTTCATCAAGTCTATCATTCCTTTCAGTGATTTTCCATATATTATCTGAAATGGTGTCTTCCACATAGATCTATTCATTGAGTTATTATATGCAAATTCAGCTTGTTCCAAGATCATATTCCATTGTCGTCGCCTCACTCAAACTAAGCATCTCAACAAGTTTCCCAAACACCAATTGACCACTTCCATCTACCCATTAGTCTGAGGATGATAGGCTTAACTGAATTTCAATTTAGTCCCAATTTATTTCATAGGCTCCTCCAAAAATGCCCAAGAAACTTTTTATCCCAATCCAAAGTGATGGTCTTCAACAAACCATGTAATCGAACCAACAAAACAATGTTATTTGTGGCATCACTAATGAATTAAGTGATTCTGACAGAGTTAATATATTTGCATTTCACCAAAAGCACTGAACAACAATGCTTGTTTTAGTTTATAATTTTATACCAAACTTGTTTCATTTTCTTGGCATGTTGAAAGTAAAAGGCTATCTCATAATGTACTATCATAAATATCTTTGTGCTATTTTGAGTTGCCGGGGCAAAAGTTTAATGATATGTTGTAGTGGAATTGTTTTGTCCATTCTTTGATATGTTGATGATCTGATGCATATGCACTGTAGGAAAAATATTGTGTAGAAATTATTGGGTGTAGTACGTGCTCCCTTGGCTGCTTTCTTAGAGTCAACATTGTATCTTTATTATCCAAATGACATAAAATTAGTTTATTAAAGGAATAGATTTGTAGTGATGTTTGTAGAGTTGCCTATTTTGACTAGAATACAGATTGACTTAAAGTCAGTTCTATTGCTGACTACTTTATGACAAAAGTTCTGTCAATAATCATCAATGATGGGGTTGGTTCATAGATTTTATGTGACTTTCTCGGTAAAATGTTATGAATGTTTTGGTAGAATGTCAATCTGATCGGAGGTTATCGAGGCTGGATACTTGCTCAAAAGTAGTTAAAACATGCATATGTTTTCTGATACAAGTTTCTTTCATCAATGCAGGTGGATGCTGTTGATACACAACACTTTGCAGAATCAAGGAAGGAGCTAGATGCACTACTTATAGATGATTCATTGACCAATCTACCTTTTTTGATTGTAGGAAATAAAATATACATACCATATGCAGCATCAGAGAAAGAGCTTTGTTATTACTTAGGCCTTGCAAATTACACCACTGGCAATGGGAAGGTGAATTTGTCAGATTCCAATGTACAACCTATTGAGGTGTTTATATGTAGTGTTGTCCAAAAAATGGGATATGGTGAAGGAATTGTATATCAAATAGGATTAAGTGAACTGTATTTTTCCTGTAATCCAAGGATGTTAAACATGCCTGGAAATGAGTTCTTACTTGGTGTTACTTCTCATGGGATCCATATTTGGGTTGCACATCAATGAGATATGGTATCAATGCATCAAGATAGAAAGGGGTACATGCTTGGATGTTTGATTAGTGTAATGTGTAGGTGTAAATGTATTTAATCTTGAGCCTGACAAGAAGTTGTTTTCAGGATCAAGTAAATGAATTTGTGATTAGTTATCTTAGATGTTATTGTTTTTTCTTAAACTTTACATCAGTTGTAGCTACATTCTTGAAAGGATATCAATGCATATTTTGTCACCAAGATACCATATATTTATTTTCAGTTTCTTGTCAGGTTTCCAAACTATTGTTATTGGGAATGCTTCACAGATTAATTTATTAGTTAGAATGTTTTTGGCCCAAAACAACAAACTGCTTGTTTGGAGCTGAGAGATTTGCAGACCCCGAGTGTCTCAATGGTTTGACACGTTGCATTAAGCAAATCGATTTAACTGTTGGTAAAAACTAAATACTATAAGTTGTAAAACAGATCACCACCCACTCAATAAAATAAATTCATAGAAGATATTGAAGGTTGGTTAAACAATGGATGTACTTGCTTAATCAAGTCTTAAAAAGTAATATGTATGCAACACTAGGTTGCCCATACTTGAAGTTATAGCTTTGGATTACTATTATATGGGAAAAATTTGGCCATTTGTTGACTCAATTGTCAGAACTTTAAATCTGTGGGTTTAATTTCTATAGGAAAAATTTATTGAGAAAACTTATTTGAAATAAGTGTAGGCTTGAGTTTTGATTAAAGACAACCAATTTGAAATAAGTGTAGGCCCGGGTTTTGATGAAATAAGAATTGCATGACTGATTTGAAATTAGTGTAGGCATGAGTTTGGATTTATTGTAACACAACAATTGATTTGAAACAAGTATAGGTGCAAGTTTTGATTAAAGAAGAATCACACAACTCATTTGAAATTTGTGTAGGCACGAACTTTGACTCAATTTTACAAAAAAAGAAATGTTGTTGGGGCTTGTTATAGATTCTACCTTCCTGGAATGAAAGAATCTTCTGTTGTTTAGCCTACGTTGAAATTTTCACTAAGCATGGAAGTATGTGTATGGATGATGTAAAAACTAGGGTTACAATGATTTGACATTATTAATTAATTACCCTAATCAATTCATAGTATTAGAATGCATGTTTGAATGATGCCAAATTGTGTACTGAAAATTCACATTAATTATTGGTGAGATGTTTTTATTAATACCATAAATTTAATATTAATGAGATTAAGATGTGTTTTTATAAATATCATAAATTCAACATTAAAAATGAAGAATTGCATGTTTGAATAATACCAAGTTAGTAACACTAATTTAAAATCTTATCTAATTGATATGATCACATATATTTTATTAATATTATAAATTTAATATAAAAAAATCTTATCTAATTTATAAGGTAATTGTTCTTTTTTAATTATGATCACGTGTATTTATTTAATATTATAAATTAATATAATTTTTTTAGGAGATTAAATTGATATAGATATCTTGAAATTACCATGATCCATACATGTTATTTTTTTCTGACAAATTCTCATGCATTTAAACAAAAAATAGTTTTTTTCCCTAAATGCATTGTCATTTTTTATACTTCATTTATATCATCCTATGTTTCATCATGTGCTTTTGATTTAAAATACCTAGATGACCAACAACATACTCATGGATTCAAATGACAAAATCAACAGCAACCTTTTAATGAGCCTATATGACGAGCAATTCCTTATGAGGGGCTTAGATGATAAAGAAGAAATATTCCAACTTTTTTACTTATGAGGGGTCTACATGATAAACAAGAAATATAGTTAGGCCCTTAAAGCTTTGTATGGCCTCATTTCTATAAAATTGTTGCAAATGTATTGTCTCATTGGAATTGTCACATTTTTTGTACTCTATTTCAGAATACATCTTCTTTATTGGAACTGTCACATTTTCTTGCTGTTAAGGATGAACATTGAGGTCTTGAAGATAGTTAAAGGAAACCTAAGCTATGGAGAGAACAATGGTGTCATAATGACTTGTGAAAGAAGTCAACCTAATGATAGTGATAGAAATTTGGCCATGAAACAAATTATTAAAGGCTTGGTTCTTTCTTTTTTTTTCTTTTTTCAAGGTTTCACAAAAATGCTAGATTGCAAATTCGACCGATTAGTTATCACGGGAAACTTGATAGAAAAATTGACATAAATGCTTTATTTTTATTTTTTAGGTTTTGATAAAAATGAATAGACTTCATGGAAATGCTACACATAGAAAAAGAGTCAATAGATGTAGGTAGTGTGTAATGCACCTTCATGCAGAAAGAAAAATCATTTACAACTTCTACACTTTTGTAAATTTCTGTCACACAATTCAATATCATCAAAGAGTTAAAATTTAGAATGACACAAATATTAGGATTTGCAACCTACCACTGGAGTGAACATTATCAAAACTTCATAAGTTCCAATTTTCCTGCAAAACATACTTTGGGAATTGCAAGCATCGTATAAATGCCATTAAATAAAGCGCCAGACTTACTTAGCGACTTATAGTGTGCCCAAAAAGCTTGGCGATCAACCATTCAATATAAGATGAGTTTTTGCCAAATACCTATGTGCATTGATAGATTTACTCTGTTATATATGTTACACAAAAATATGAAAAAAGGAAAAACATAAATAAATGCAAATTATACCGATAAGAGTGGGCTCACTAATTAGGTAATATTCTTCATTTTAATATAGGAGAGGTTTTAAAATTAATCAAAAGTAGTTTGACACATAAATTTATGTTAGAATTTTAAAATGAATGATTCTTTTTATTTTTGGATTTTTTTAGAAAGATTAAAAAGTTTGACACATTCATTCATATCTTGTAGTTTTAACAAGAATAAACAGATTCACACATTCATATATGAAATAGCCCTTCAAATTGAAATATAACCTCACTCTTCAAATTTGATCCTTTCTCCAAATACTTCCCAGCCAAAATGTTGATTAGTTTTCTACAATTTCTTTTTTTATGGTGTAACAAATACTTCCAAATTTTTATACAAGAGTTTATTTTTTCCCCTCCATATTGTGATTGGTATAATAAATAACTAATGAAAATTGGTACCTCAATTATTACTTGAAGATTTCATATTTAAAAAAAAAAAGACGAGAGAAGATTTTATACTTGAAGAAACTATTTCAAACTATTACAAAAGAAATGAATTTGATTGTTATTTCACATACACACTCACATAATATGTTTCACAAAGGAGGCGGGGAGGGGGGAGGCCGAACAATAATCCAACTAACCTCACAACCAATATATCATTATGGTAGTTGTAGACACTACTTCGTTATTGTCGTATTATTTAGTACAAGGATCATGGTGCGTTGGGACTTATATGTTGTTGCAAACCAACCCTAACGACCAATAAGGAATAACACACAAGTGGAGAGGATATTTTGTAGTCACATAAGCTATTTGAAGATGACACAAGATAAGCATATTACCCACATAACACATCCCACAAAGGAGGTGGGGAAGGTTGTACAAGAAACATACCCACCTCTTAACCAATTAACCATTATGTTAGTGGGAGGCACCCTTCTCTTGTGGTTTCCCTCATTGCCATAAGGATCATCATATGTTGGGACTTATATACTATGGTAGACCAAACGTCACAGCCAATAAGGGATAACACACAAGTGAAGAAGATTTTATATTTGTAAAAGCTATTCTAAAATGCCACAAGATACACGTCTTTCACTATTATTTTACACACACACACCCTCACAACACATCCCACAAATATGAATTTATACTCATAATTTTAATGAATATTTCCACTTTATGTGATAAGGTGGAAAATGCAAATATTAATATCAAAGTGATTAAAAATCAAACTCAATACCATCAAAATCTTTATTGAAATTTTCTACTAAAGTTAAAAATTTAACAACCTTCATTCAACATGTGAGATGAACTAAAAAATTGGGAAAGAAGGAAAGCCAACTTATTCGTGAGAATTAACTTTAATGAAAAAATTAATTATAAAATACATTTTAACAAATTATATAGAATAACTAAGTCAATAGATTTCCTATAATAATACCATAATTAATTTTATAAAATCAAATACAATTATATATAGCATATCTAATGTAAAATCTAATAGAATTTAGGTGGGGAGGGTAATACTCCATCCCACAACCACTCAAACAATACCAATTGACAACCAAGTCAATAAATATCCTATAACAATATCTTATATTAACAAACCCTCTTACATATACCAAATACAACAAACATAAAATTTAACATAATTGATAGTAAATTTAATATATAGAATATTTATAAAACATATTATATAAAGTTCAACCTTGTATTTTCTTTATCTCATATTTTTAATTTCGTACATAAATCTTATCTTTTCTCTTCTTTTTTATATTTAATTTCCAAGGTCTCCTTCACTACTTTTTTTCACCAATAAATAATATATTAAATCAAATTAAAAAC
This sequence comes from Picea engelmannii, assembly GCA_009831015.1. Classification (NCBI taxonomy): domain Eukaryota; kingdom Viridiplantae; phylum Streptophyta; class Pinopsida; order Pinales; family Pinaceae; genus Picea; species Picea engelmannii. The sequence goes on from ML805482.1 coordinate 10,457, forward strand.
TTAATTAAATTACAATCTATTAAATTGATTTATAAAACTTATGTGAGATCTATAGATATATGTTTCCATGGCAAATTTTGAAATAAAATAATTTAACTGCACTATTTTTATGATTCTTATTAACAACATTAATATGAAAACTTCCTCAAATTACTTCGGCATTCTCATTCGCTCGCTTAGGGGGTATGCTAGTAATAATCTAATTTTAAGGCCACTACCAAGACAAACACCAAATTGGTGTATGTGAACCCTTTGTTTGTGGTACAAGGGACCCCCTCCATGCAACAATTTGATTGCTAAAGTCTACGGAGGTATATATACCCTACCCCCTCTTGATTTGAACTTGTTAATAAAGTGGTTCACAATATCTTTGTATAATCAATAATTTAAATATGAATTTCTCGTAAATGGAAACCACCTAACATATAACTTAATTTCAATTCCATATCGATATCAAAGATACTTTTCTTGCATCACATTTTAGTTTATATACGAATTTCATGTTTATATCGAAGGCATACTATAGGAATAGCTTTTGTTGAATACCTGTCAACCAAACTACCCTGTTTTTATACACCTCCAACTATCCAACATTTTGAACTACACCACTTGTATCCACCTTTTTCACCTTTTTTCGTATAACTTTTGTTGGTTGTTTCATACGCTATCCTTGATCTTGACAAGACAATCATATTGCCATCCATGCCTTTGATTGACGTGTTGCCATAAATTGTGAACCTCCTCCATTTTGATAGTATTTATTAAGTAATTGCACGTGCCACGTGTTATGACTCACATCACAACATTGATTTCTCCATTCATAGAGATCACTAGAGATCATTGCACCAAAATTGGAAATCAGAGGATACATTGCATTAATAGATAACACATCAAACGATGATACTCCTCAGACCAAATCATGTACTCTCTACACCACCTCTCATCCTAGCCACCTCCTTCGTGACTTCATTATGATTTAATTGATTTAATGGCCATTTCTTTGTTCACAATGACACTGAGCTCTTCGAACACCCCAAAAAACTCGAGGAAACATCTGTCTAGACCGTTCTTAAGAACCTCAAAGAAAAATCTTTTGAGAATGCTATGATTTTCTAGATAAAATATACGAGGCAAAACAAACACGGTGAGGCTACGCTCACTTCTTGATATTAAACGAAGACGGATTACATCCTTATATAGGAAAAGACTCTCCCGAGTCGGCTACATGCAAACCAAAAGACAACTAGACAACTGACTCTTAACTAAGAACTGATTCTTCTAACTGGCGCTTACAACCCGCGCTTATTACTGGTGCTAACAACTAGATAACATCTCCATTACTTCCAAGTCTCCCCCTTAATGGAGAATGGATTGACTTTGACACCTAACATCTCCCTAAACAGTTCAAACTTAATCTTTCCAAGAGGCTTAGTGAAAATATCAGCAGTATTTTCACTAGTATTACAATACGAATGGATTGACTTCGACACCTAACATCTCCCTAAACAGTTCAAACTTAATCTTTCCAAGAGGCTTAGTGAAAATATCAGCAGTATTTTCACTAGTATTACAATACACAAGATTTATTTCATTTGACTGCAACTTTTCTCGAA